>QJPP01004022.1:0-151762 GCA_003996215.1 Jaltomata sinuosa | reverse complement strand
CCGATGACAAGCTCGAACCTCTCTGAAAAGAAGCTCCGAAACGAAATCAAACTTGAACTCGGGCTTGAATAACTTGACGTCGATAATTGA
Source organism: Jaltomata sinuosa (assembly GCA_003996215.1). Lineage (NCBI taxonomy): Eukaryota > Viridiplantae > Streptophyta > Magnoliopsida > Solanales > Solanaceae > Jaltomata > Jaltomata sinuosa. The sequence goes on along the minus strand of QJPP01004022.1, from coordinate 151,672 downwards.
TTTTCTTTCGGAGATTAAATAAAACGTGAAAACATTTTCTTCCCATCAAAACTTTTCAACAATCTGTAAGTATATATGTGCATATGCACAAAGAAAACATTTAGTAGTGGTATGCCTATGCGTACATGAGCTTATCCACTTTGCTAAAGTCAGCAACGTATACATATAAATGTGCTGCCAACTTAGTGCATTGTGATGCCACCTCTCACCTTTAGCTTGCTGGCCACTTCCTCCACCTCCACGTGGAATGGAGGTGGCAACCAATATATTCTCTTTCCAATATATATCTACTCGGGTATTGCATAAGTTCGTGGTAAAATAAATATAACATTTTAAATATACCATAATTCATAAAAAAATTATTTCAAACAAAACCTACTATATTATAATAATAATTTTCAACATAACTAAATTTACTATCTCCGTTAAAATATTACAATGTATAAAAACCTTATAAAATAAATACATATACAATTATGTCGTATCAAAAATATTTTCCATAAACCTTTAAAATATTTTGAAAAGGTAATAATAATATAATTTTCTACCACATTCAACTTTTAAATTAAATATTTTCAAGTACGCACGATTTCGATACTCAAGAACTCTCTTGGAACCCTCCCTTATGTTTTCTCATTGTTTCAGAACTGAAATGGCATTTTAAAATGTGAAGTTGAGGCTTAAATCGAGTTTGACCCGACCCGGTTCGCGACCCGGTTCGCAACCCGTTTTCTGCCAGACAGTCCGCGGTAAAACAGTCATAACTTTTTACTCCGAGATCATTTGGACGTGAGGTTTTGTGCGTTGGAAACTAGACTCGTAGAAATTCTATTTGGTATTTCTGGGGACTTCTAAATCTTTATATATTGAGAGAAAAGCTCTGAGACATTTTACCCAAAGTTCAGAAAATTTATTAAAGAACTTACGATAACTTTTGCCGATTTGCTTGATTTCAAAACTTATAATGCGACCAAACAAATGGACCCAACACCGAAATACCTGTCCTGACGAGCCTTAAGTGACTTGGGGCAGCTACAAACAAGCTCTAACAGTTCAAGGAAAACGTATACGTGGAATAACCGGAAGGGTCATTACAGACAGCCCTTTTTAGAGGGGGTACATGACACTGGACTCCATTTAGCTCAGCATGATTTATGTCAGTTAAGAGAAACTCCCACATGATAAGTTTCAAACTATGAAGTTATATGATTCTATACTTTGAACTTAAGTTTTCCTTCATGTCTTATGTCTCTTATCTTAGTACTTATACATGTCCTTTCTTTATGTAACAAGTCCATTTAAGTATGTTTTAATAGTTTTTATCATGTTCATGCATCACTCTCATACTCGATACATCCTATAGTACTGACGCATATATTGCGTTGCATCCTTTGATGATGCAGATTCAGGTGTTCCTTCTTAGACCCGTGGCTAGAGCTTCCAGGCCACTTTCTATCAGTTGTTGGTGAGTCCTCTTAGATCGAGTACTAGTTAGGTTCTTAGTCAGTGTTAGCTATTGTATTTTCTGCACTTTGGGTTAGCTAGGGTCTTGTCCTAGAGACTCTTTATGTCATGAGTAGAGGCTTTTCATACATAGACAGCTTTTGAGTCTCCTTCTGCATTTTGTATTCCTATTTGACTTGATTATCCATTTATGTGATTCCGGATTTATCTATTATGCTTCCGCTTATCTTTTATTATGCTTGAGAATGCTATGACCAAGGGTTAGCTTGGGGCACTTGTTATCCCAAGTCCCGTGTTACATCTAGGGGGTAACCTCATGGAATGAAAAACATAGTATCAGAGCCTCGGGTTCAAGAGTCCTAGGGTGTCTAAAAGTCGCACTAAGTAGAGTCTCTTTCATGGGTGTGAAGCGCGCCACACTGATGAGAGGGAGGCTACGAGGTGTTTTAGGAAAAACTTAACTTCTTCATGTTTACTAATGTGCGATAAAGTTTGACTCTACTTACCCTTCTAATCCATTCCTTACGCATTTCAGATAATGTCTTCACGAAGGAACCCCACGAGGAATGCTAATCCAACCATTCCAGATTATGAGGTTACAAATGCAGAATTTCGTGAAGCCATCTGTATGTTAGCTCAAGCCATGATAGCACAGTTGAATGAGAAAGAGAAACTAAAGAAGATGAAGAGGAAGAACAAGAAGACCAGAACATGAAACCAATCATCTTCTCAGCAGAGGCCATCCGGACCAACCCCATATTTAGTTAGCACACTTGCCCTCGATTCTCAGTCTTATCACCATAGGGCTCTAAAGACCTTAAGGTACCCTCATTATAGTTTTGGTAAGTTTCACCTAGGTGAGTGCCTTGCTGGAAAAGAGGGTTGTTTTAGGTGCTGGTAGTTAGGCCATATGATCAAGTATTTCCCCTCAGCTAAGCAGAGCAATAGTGGTGTTCAGCTCCAAAACCAATTCCTTTCATTGCCTAGCCAGCCGGGTCAGAGTATTCCTCCAAAAGTTGAAACAGGTACGTCACTCGATTTTCTTACTTTATGCATCCATAGTCCATGGACCCCTATTCTTGTTTGGTTCAGAGTTGTCTTAACCTAGAAGAAAGTGGAGATAGAAGGGTTGAGTCTTAGACTTTTAGGCGAAGGAGAACCTTAGACTATAGAAGAAAGTGGGTATTCATGCTAGATTCTGGAGTAGTGTATGCTCTGTTAGGGTAAAACGATCATAGTTCCTTTGAGATTTTGGTGGGAGGTCCATAGACTTAGGAGGGTAGCATGAACCTAAGGGGGAGATGGTGGAATGTAGGATCGATCAGATTTTGGAGGCTCAGGTAGCGATGTTTGTGGGTGTTAGAACAAAGTCAAGAGGGGAGGAAGAAGCTTATTTACATCCTAGCATCCTAAGTATACTTCTGCCATTATGATACATTTTGCATGCCTTGTGTGTCAGCGCCATGGTCCTATTTCAGATTCACGCTCATGTTCAGATTTTAGAATGGCAAGTGATTGCTTCAGACAACGATTCTACTCTTATCCTGTGATTCTATAAATTCCAGTTTTATGCCCTGAGGTTTGTTATTTATGTAAACTCATGTCTCTCAGTATGCTCGGTCCTATTTGCTTAGTTTATTCTTCAGACATGTCTCTATGACTAATCAAATCATGTTACGTTATGTATATGCTCCAGCCTGATTCTTGAAATGGTACGCGCTTATAATTTCCTTGCTCTAAAGCCCTTGACCTTTGCCTTTGATGACGAGGAGTGGTGACACCCACCATTCATGGCTTACATGCCCAGTATGTGAAATACTCATGCCTATTGTGCTCAAATCCCCAAGCCTCACCTTGAGTGGCTTGATCACGCTAAGTGTAAGTCAAGATCAATCTATAATCCTTTATTCGTAACACTCCTTCTCCCGCTCTTTTCTTTTAATGATTTTGGTTTATGTTGTTATAAGCATTAGGGGAAAAGGCCTTGTAGTAGCCTAGCTGGGAGGTAGCAAATTCCTTTTCTTTATTGGTGTACTTGTTCCACCTTGACTTCTAGGTGTGAAGGAATTATGAGATAAGGATTATTCATACAAAATAGTTAGATGAGGAATTTTAGTATATCCCTCCTTATAAGTTCTTGAATTTGTGACTCCTAGTTATGATAGGGAAGATGAGAGAAGTCTTAAATAGGGTAAGCTACGAAACCCTAAGGTGACCATAGTTATAAGATTTAATATCGTGATAGGATACATGTGGATATTTGTTTTACGCAACTAGTGACCCTTTGGATGGGAGCCCTAGGTTAGTTAGTTGTTGTGATAAGAGGGGATACTATCCTTAGAAAATGTTCTAGATGCAAGAGATCTAGTCGAGATAGGTTTAAACATGGAGAATCAGGTAGTTAGACTCAGACCTTAGTACCTTTATGTGCGCTGTTGAGGTTGTTTTTTTCAAATGGTAGGAGTGGTATTCAGAAGAGAATAGTTTTCCCATTTATCTACTTCTCTCAGTTTGGTGTCCCTTTTGGTTAACTACGATTTCTAGAGTATGTTTCTTCTTTATGAGTTTTAGCTGAGTTCCTACTCTCATCCCAGACCAGTTATCATATTGGACATCCAGTTCCTGTCCTATTGGTTGTTCTTACATTCTCAGCATGCATACGTGTCTCATGAATCCAGCTCAGTTTTTATTTCAACAGAAGTTGGTTACCACAATAGTACTTCAGCTTTTACAACTCAGTTGAAGGAACTACTTGGGAAGCAGAATCATCCATGAAGTCCAAGTACCCTCATCCTTTTCCTTTTGATCCAGTTTCAGCTTGAGGCAGTAGTTTTATCCTTAGTATGTCCTTCCGAATCTGCTCCATTAGTTTTCCTCATGATCTTAGCATGCATTCACATTTTTGAAGTGGATTCAATCATGTTTTAAGTTGAGAAGTCCAGTTTCATGTTTACTCTTCATTTTGATGCTTTGGTTGTTGTTTGGTTGGGCTGTTTTCTCTCCAGTTTTCCTTGCTTAGTTTTCCTTCGAGGACAAATGATCCCAAGGGGGAGATATTGTAATACCCCAGAAATTGAACCAACTTTCTAAGTTAAAATCTCTGAAAAATTTCATGTTCCCAGGAGTTACGGGTCCAAACCACGGACCATGGTTTGAATCATGAGTCATGAAATGCAACTATGGTTTCCTCCTATTGGTTCAGCCTATGGTCTGAGAACCACGAGTTGGTTCAAAGAACCATGGTTCAGTCTACGGCCCATACTATCTACTCGTAGGGTCAGATCAGAGGGTTGACAAGTTTCCCAGGTTCCACGACTTGTTTCTATGGCCCGTCATTCAAATGATGGACCGTCTTGTTAGTTCGTAGAAATTAATCAGAGGACTTAATGGTTTCCTGGAACTATGGCTCAGGTCTACGAGCCGTCATTCAAATAACGAGTCGTCCTGTTGACCCGTGGTTTGCCTTCTGCAGCCTGGTTGATTGGCCAGGAACCACGAGTGGAAACTACGAACCGTGGTTCAGTCTACGGTCCGTGATTTCCATCTGTGGTCCCTGAAAGTCAACTTTTTCAGCTTTTTCCAAGTTTAAGTCTAGGGGTATTTTTGTAATTTTTCACTCTTTTAACTCCTATACTAAGTCATTTTAAGCCTATTTAGGAGGGTTTTTATTCCCACTTGGCCTAAGTTCTCTCCCATTCTTTCAATCAACTTCCAAAAGAAGAAAAAGAGTTCCATCTTCTCAAGCTTCAAGTTAGGGTTTCAAGCTCCAAGTTCAAGCCTCCTCTTCTTTTTAATTTCAAGTGGGTTAACTACAATCAAGGTATGTGAGTATTCAACAATGGGTTCCATTCACCTTTGTGCCCAAAACCCCAAATCCTATTTTGATTCCTATGAATTTTCAAATTAGAGTTTTTACCCAATTCTTATGGGTTTTGCTATATACTATCTTCTCATGATTTGATTATGAAACTTCTACTAAATTGCATGATTTTACATGAGTTTTTACATGGGAATTCTTATATCATTAATTGAAGTCTAACCATGACAATTTCTACCTGCATGAGATGGATTTAAGCAAATTGGGTTTGATAGCATGTTGTCCATGAATTTACAAGTATGTGCATGCCTAGTTCCTATGTTCTATGAAAATATACGTACTATGAAATTGAACTAAAGCCATGCAAATTTTCCATGTCATGAAGTATTATGCAAGAGAAGACACCCAATGTTCCATCAATGCTCATGAATTGATTTCTAAAACTATAATTCATGAGTAGTATGACGATCCGAGGTATGAACATGTTATAAACAAGTTTGGCAATAGATATGTCACATGTATATGAGCTCATGTTATATGTTTTGAGAGTAGTATTTAGCACGGAGAGACGAGGGTTCAGATAACCCAAGTCCAAAACTATGTTGCCACCGTAGGTTGCTCTCTGTGGCTTATTATGACAGGATCCTGGTATGACATGGTTCTAACCTTGGCCGGTTAGGACAGCCCTTTTCAGTGGGGGTACATGACACTGGACTCCATGTAGCTCAGCATGGTTTATGTCGGTTAAGAGAAACTCCCATATGATCATTTTCAAACTATGAAATTTTATGGTTCTATACTTTGAACTTAGGTTTTCCTTCATGTCTTATGTCTCTTATCTTAATACTTATTCATGTCCTTTCTTTATGTAACAAGTCATTTTAAGTATATTTTAGCGGTTTTTATCATGTTCATGCATCGCTCTCATACTCGATACATCCTATAGTACTGACGCATATCTTGCACTGCATCCTTTGATGATGCAGATTCAGGTGTTCCTTCTCAGACCCGTGGCTAGAGCTTCCAGGCCACTTTCTATCAGTTGTTGGTGAATCCTCTTAGGTCGAGGACTAGTTAGGTTCTTAGTCAGTGTTAGCTATTGTATTTTCCGTACTTTGAGTTAGGTAGGGTCTTGTTCTAGCAACTCTTTATGTCATGCGTAGAGGCTTTTCATACATAGACAGCTTTTGAGTCTCCTTCTGGATTTTGTATTCCTTTTTGATTTGATTATCCATTTATGTTATTCTGGATTTATCTGTTATGCTTCCTCTTATCTTTTGTTATGCTTTAGAATGCTATGACCAAGGGTTAGCTTGGGGAACTTGTGGTCCCAAGTCCCGTGTTACGTCTAGGGGGTAACCTCGGGGCGTGACACTAGTAGATAAGACAAAACCCAACTATGCGAAAGACAATAATAATAATTAAACTAAGGAAAAGCGAAAGATATAAATGAAAAGACAGGGCCAATAGCATATATACATACAAACGTACAAAATATACAAAAGATGGCCCTAAAGTGACCGAATAGACAAAACAACACGAGAACCAACCCAGACCTGGTGACATTAGTACAAGAGCGACTAAGCAAGGAGTAGCTATACGACAGACTATGTCTATCCAAAATACAAAAATATAGACAGAATATACAAGATGGAAAGCATGTAAAGTCCCCAAAGGAATCGGGAGCTCACCGCGATCTGAACTGCAATAGGCCTTGAACGACAGGAGGGTCAATGAGGGTGGCTCATACTAGGTGTTCTCCTTTTATCTTGGACATTGAGATGTTCATGCAAAGCATTCTTTTCTACCCTATGTAGGCGACACAAGCTACGGAGATGTAGACTTAAGACCTAAGGATATTTCTTTGATGGATGACCCCCTCTTGCTTGTTATTGTTAGGGATAGATGAACAGAGAAGAACGGCGCTTGAGCGCATCTTTCTCATATCGATCAAGGCTTTCCTTGAGTTTGAAACAAGGGGCAAGAAGCAAGGGCGTAGCAGCTGCGCGAAGTTGCGCCTTAGCACCTTCAGACCATTCAGAAAGTTGCAAGAATAACATACGCCCGATATTTTTGGCTATATCAATGAAGGTAATAGAATATATTTTCGAAGAATTGATAGAGTTATTAACATGTAACCTCTTATTATTTGCACAAGAGGAATCTTATCCCAGGCTTCTGCTATCGCTATCCGTGCCATTTTCCATAAAAGCGGACATCTGAGCTCAACAATGCATTTACTATTTGGAGATGGATGGCGCCAGGCAGGGTAAAAAGAAGGATTTTCTTCCATTAGACGAGGAAGGAAGTGCGCTTGACTTTCTTTAAAATTCTTTTTTAACCAAGTGTTCGAATGACAGAGGAGAGTGGAATTTTGTGTGTAGGGGTCAAATCCAGAGATCTTATTTTCATTGAAGCAATCAACAATAATTTTGGAGTCAATTGCGAGTTTACGAGCTTGATAAATGTAGAGAAGGCCCTATGGAGTAAAGGGAAGCGTGTACGTTGTCACACTCCCTGCCTTCTATAGGAAGTGTAGTATGAGTACCAAGACAACAGGTAAACAGTAGGCATCATAGACCTATCGAGCGTAGAAAGATAATATATAGATAATAAGATACAGGAAAGCACTTAAAACACAGGGATCCACCTAAATCTAGTTATAAAGCTAAAATCAAAAGAAACAAACCAATAAAAACCGAAGCACGACAGGAGCCAATCCCAAAACAAAAACAATCCAAAAGCACCAACCAATGTAATGCCATGAGAATGATATCATGTATGAATGCATAATAGTATAAACCCAGAATACCGCATCTGGTGCCCGAAATACCGCATCGGACTATGCATATATATATGAGTAGATGAATGGAAGGCAAAAACCCAGAATAATGCATCGGAGGTCCGGAATACCGCATCGGACTATAAATAAAAGATAAAAATAGTATTTTCCCATTTTCCTTCCAAAATCCGTAGAAAATTCCAACACGATTCATTTCAAATCCCAAAGTCGTTGTAGCCATAGTAAACCTCATTTTTTAACCAAAAACCTCTGAAATGCTTTCCTTCTATATCCATGATGTGCGATGCAATATGAACATGAAATAACCAACCAGGGGAAAACCATTCACAACAAGGCAAAAACAGGGAAAAATACCCTCCAAACCAAGAGAACTGACCTGGAACTCCATCCAAATCCAAGCTATGGCCTCGGGCCCATAGTTACACACAACAGTAGAACAAAGTGAATAAACTAGGGAAATAAGGCAAAAATTCACCAAGATTCTCTACTCTACCTCTATAACCTCCTAAAAGCAAACTAGGGATTCTAAGCTAGCCACAATGATACTACAAGCTCCTAGACTAAGGATAAACATGATAATTATACACTATAATCCAAAATGGCCAATTATAAGCGGTAGACAAGATTTAAGCCTAAATCTATCTAAAATCCAACCTGACGTTCCAGTATCAAATAAATATATAAAATCCAACTACACTCAGTATAGAAAGTAAACTGTAACCTATATCGGGGATGAATTGCAAGCACGAACCATCACTCATGTGCCTTTACTTTCTGAACAGCCTCAGAAAGCTATCACGCTATCAAGAACATATCTAGGTGTCAAGATAAGAAGAACGACATCCATATTGCTATACAGAAAATCAGGCCGAAAATAAGGTCGGAAAAATGACCCTCGGGGCCCCTGTAATGAAACAGAAACAAAATTCAAAATAATGCTTACGGTGGATATAGGAACCCATGCTCAAAATTTGAGTGTGAACGGAGCTCGTTTTAGGACCCAAAACATCCCTGAAGAGCTACTAATTCAAGAAACCAACAACGAAAAATTCAAGGATTTGGAGGGCAGAAACTTACCCAAAACCAAGAGAACAAATGCCTAGGAAGTGAGCTTCACTGACCCACCAACATGCAGCTCAAGAACGGACCTCTACAAGGATCATCCAAGCTCCCATAATTAACTAATGATGGAGTTTTTGCGGGAAATTTATGAGAATTAACACGAAAAAGAGGAGAGGGGTAACAAGGGGACTTACTGGATGAAGAGAGCTGATTCAAGAAGGCTGGAAACAAAGCTTAGAAGCTTAGCAATGGAGAAACTCGAAATGTTAAAGGAGAAAACGAACTGGATAGCTTAAATAGTTGTCTGGGGTCCTTCATCGCGATCGCGACAGGTCCCTCGCGTTCACGAAGAAGAGCGAGCCAGACCATCGCGGTCGTGACAGGCCAGCCACACAATCTCGTAGAGCAAGCCCTTGCCTACTTCATCGCAAATGCGAAGAGCAATCTTCGCGATCATGATGGTCAAGAAACTAGACCATCGCAAACGCGATGGCCACCTAGCGATCGCGATGACCAAAATGATCCGCAACTTTTATAGCAGCAACTAGCAATTCACAAGGCAGAAAAAGACATCCAATGGACCCTCAGGATTCATTCAGAACCTGTGAACACAAACCAACTATGCTACCCAACCAAAAACAGCATTCTGGACTCAATGGAATCGACGAAACTCCTAACGGATATTATTTTAATGAAAAGTGGACCCAATTCCCAAAACTGACTGGAACTCAATACCTTAAAACAAGGCTGGAAGCCCCAGGACTCAAACCCAAGGTCCCTCTAGCCCAAAATCGACATTCTGCAGCTAACAGCACTGATGGAAATTCCATCTGAGGCCGTCTTCTCTGAAAGTTGATCAAAGTCAACCCTACCAGCTAAACTATCTTGAAAATACAAAAAGCAACACCAAAACAAATCGAAAGCAGTCAGGCTCAGACATACGGTCCCACTAGAAAAAATCCCCATTTTGGAGCCAATGGAACTGTCAAAATTCGATTCTAAGCACATTTACCAAGAAAGTTGACCAAAGTCAAAGATTTTCTAAGTTCAAGTTCTAAAACAGGAAAATGGTCATAATGACCTGACGAACGATCCGGGCACCGAACCGTCAGTCCTGACAAGTCATAAATGACCTGTAGCCGATGAGGGAAAGCTCAAAATATAGAAAAAGGACAATAAATAGAAAATGACCTGGGGGTCATTACAACATCCACTATTAAAAGAACTTTCATCCGCAAAAGTTAGAAAAAGGATAGTACTTGAAGACTCGAAAAGACAAGGATATTGGGTCCGCATGTCAGCCTCGATCTCCCAAGTAGCCTCCTCAATAGGATAATGCTGCCACTGAACCTTAACTGACGGGATCTCTTTGGACCTCAATTTCCTAACCTGCCTGTCAAAAATAGCAACAGGCTCCTCCTCAAAGGCTAAGGACTCATCCAACTGAACTGACTCTAACTGAAGCACGTGAGACTTATCCAGAATATACCGCCACAGCATAGAGGCATGAAACACAGGATGCACACTAGAAAGAGCAGGAGGCAAGACTAACTCATAAATAACCTCTCTAATACGACGAAGGATCTCAAATGGCCCAATGAACCTCGGACTGAGCTTACCCTTCCTCTCGAACCTCATTACGCCATTCATGGGCGATACCCGAATGAACACACTGTCACCAACCATGAACTCTAGAGCTAGAACTCTCCGGTCAGCATAACTCTTCTGCCTACTCTGGGTAGTGCAAAATCTCTCTTGAATAACCCAAACTCTATCCATAAAATCACGAAGCAAGTCGGTACCCCACGGCCTAACCTCAAAAGCATCAAACCAACCCACCAGAGATCTGCACCGCCTACCATACAAAGCCTTGAACGGAGCCATCTGAATGCTGGAATGGTAACTATTATTATATGAAAACTCTGCCAAAGCTAAGCACTAGTCCCACTGACCACTAAAATTAATAACACAGGCTCACAACATATCCTCCAGAACCTGAATGGTACGCTCTGACTGGCCGTCTATCTACGGATGAAAAGTTGTGCTAAGCTCAAATCTAGTACCCAACTTTCTCTAAATAGACCGCCAAAAGTGCGAAGTGAACTGAGTACCTCGATCGGAGATGATAGAAACTGGCATACCATGCAAATGGACAATCTCCTGAATATAGATCTGAGCCAACCTCTAGGAACTGTAGGAAGTCTAAACTGGAAAAAGGTGAGCAGACTTCGTCAACCTATCCATGATAACTCAACTAGCATCAAATCTCCACAAAGTACGTGGCAAACCAAATATAAAGTCTATGGCAATCTGCTCCTATTTCCACTCTGGGATGGGTAGCCTGTGAGACAAACAACCGGGCCTCTGGTACTCAAACTTCACCTGCTGACAGTTCAAGCACCTAGATACAAAAGCTGAAATATGCCTCTTCATCCCACACCATCAGTAGTGCTGCCTCAAGCCATGATACATCTTAGTTTCCCTGGGATGAATTGAATATCTAGAACAATGAGCCTCCTCCAATATCAATCTGACCAAGTCACCAACTCTAGGAACACAGATACGACCCTCGATCCTCAGAATGCCCTCTGAATCTAAAGTCGTCTTCCTAGCCTTACCACTCAACACCTTGTCGCGAATGATCCTCAACCTCGCATTATCAAACTGTTGTTCCCGAATCTGCTCCAACAAGAAAGATCTAGCCTCAACACAAGCAAGAATACGTCCTAGCTCAGAAATGTCAAGTCTAACCAACCTGTTAGCCAAGGACTGGATGTCCCAAGCTAAAGGTCACTCTTCTATCGCTAAGAAAGCCAAGCTACCCATACTCACCGCCTTCCATCTCAACGCATCCACCACCATGTTTGCCTTGCCCGAATGATAAAGAATAGAGATTTCATAGTCGTTCAGTAACTCCAACCACCTACTCTGCCTCAAATTTAGATCCTTTTAGCTGAAAATAAACTGAAGACTACGATGGTCAATAAAGATCTCACAATGCACGCCATAAAGATAATGCCTCCACATCTTCAATGCGAAGACTACCACCGCTAACTCCAAGTTATATGTGGGTTAGTTCCTCTCGTGAACCTCCAACTTTATGGAAGCATATGCAATAACCCAGCCTTGGTGCATCAACACACAATCCAAACCAATACCTGAAGCATCACAAAATATGGTGAAACCCTGACCCTCGATCGAAAGAGTAAGAATCAGAGCTAAAGTCAACAAGGCCTTGAGCTTCAAAAAGCTCGCCTCACACTCATCTGACCACTGGAAGGGAACATTATTCTGAGTCAATCTAGTCAATGAAGCTGCTATCGAAAAAAATCCCTCCATAAACTATCTGTAATAACCTGCCAACTCGATGAAACTGCGAACCTCGGTAAGAGAAGTAAGTCTATACCAATCACGAACTAATGCATTCTTCGCCGGATCTACCATAACCCCATCCTTGGATACCACATTCCCCAAGAATGCCACAGACTCAAGCCAAAACTCACACTTAGTGAATTAGGCATACAACTGGTGGTCTCGCAAGGTCTGAAGTACAACTCTAAGATGCTGCTCATTCTTCTCTCTACTCCTTGAATAAATCAGAATATCGTCGATGAACACAATCATAAATGAGTCCAAGTAGGCACTGAACACACATTTCATCAACTTTATAAATGTTGTTGGGGCATTAGTCAACCCAAAAGACATGATTAAGAACTCATAATGGTTGTATCGAGTCCTAAATGCAGTCTTTGGGATATCCTCAGCCCTAATCCTCAACTGGTGATAACCGGAGCTCAAATCTATCTTAGAGAACACTGTCGCACCCTGTATCTGGTCAAACAAATCATCAATATGCGCCATCAGATATCTGTTCTTAACTGTCACCTTATTCAACTACCTGTAGTCAATACACATATGCATAGACCTGTCCTTCTTCTTCACAAACAGAACTGGAGCACCCCACAGTGACACACTAGGCCTGATGAACCCTCTACTCAACAGATCCTGGAGTTGATCCTTAAGATCCCTCAACTCAGCAAGTCCCATCTGATATGGCATAATAGAAATGGTCTTGGTACCCGGCCTAATATTGATACCAAAATCAATGTCACGATCAAAAGAAAAACTCTAATGATCAGAAGGAAACATATCCGAATATTCACAAACCACAGGAACTGACTCAAGAGGAGGTGTGGTGGCACTAGTATCATGGACGTAGGCAAGATAAGCTAAGCACCCTTCCCAACCAACCGTTGGGCACTCAGAAAGGATATAACACTCATCGGCATGTGGCTATCGAAACCCTTCCATACGATAGGAGGGATACCAGGCATCTGAAGAGTAACATTCTTGGTGAAGCAATCCAAGATCGCATGATAAGGAGACAGCCAAAACATGCCCAAGATAACATCAAAATCAACCATATCGAGTACAACCAAGTCCACCTATGTGTCGTACCCCAAGATAGTCACCATACAAGCCCAATACACCTGATCCACTACTAAAGAATCACCTACTAGGGTAGATACACACAAGGGCGCAGGAAAAGCTCACAAGCAGACTCCAGAAGAGTAGCATAATAAGCATATACATATGAGAATATAGACCCCAGATCAAACAAATCAAAAGTAGACTGATGACAAATGGAGATCGTACCTGTGATCACAGCATCTGAAGACTCAGCCTCTATCCATCCTGGAACTGCATACATGTGGCTTTGACCGCGATGACCACCTAACCTACTGGACTGAGGACCACCTCTAATAACCTGGGGACTACCCCTACTACCCTATGAACTGCCTCTAGCTTGTGGTACTGGAGCCCTAGGGTCCTGAAACAACTGATCTTGATGCCTAGGGTGTTGTACCGATGGGCACTCTCTAGCAAAGTGGCCTATGTCGCCACACTCATAACAACCCTGACCAAATGTACTTCGCTGTGAAGAACCAGCTGAATTAGAATGACCACCACAACCTGTGGACCCTGAATGACCACCTCAAGGAGCAGGAATAATACTCTAGCTACTCTGACCCTCAGAAGTCTGTAAAGCTGCCTGAACAGGCCGGCTCAGCTGGAAGCGCTGCTGGTGCTGACCTCTACCATAGTAGCCTCTACCACAGGCCTGAGAACCGGTGAAACTCCCCTGATGGGAGGGCCTCTTATCGGTGTCCCTTAGGGCCTCATAAAGTATGCCCTCAATAGTACGGGCATGATAAACTATCTCCTAAAAAGACAAACCCAATGCTACCATACCCTCTGTGGCCAAGCGAAGATGCAAGGTCAAACCTTGAACAAATGGCGTACCCTCTCGTGCTCAATGGGTAGAATCATAGTGGCGTGTCTAGACAACTGGTGGAAGCAAACCTCGTACTCAGTCATAGTCATGGAGCCCTGCTCCAACCCAGAGAACTGATCCATCAACCGCTCTCTCATGCTACGTGGTACATACTTCTCCAGAAAAGCTGCGAAGAACTAGGCCCAAGTAAGCGGAGGTGACCCGGCTGGTCTGCAAGCAACATATGACCTCCACCACTGTTTTGTTGGACCATCTAGCTGAAACACGGTGTAATCTGCTCCATGTGACTCAACTAACCCCAAATCATGTAACCTCTCCTGGCAGCTAGTCAGAAACTTATGCGCATCCTTCCTAGAAGAACCTGAAAACCTCGGAGGACCCAATCTCAAGAACCTATCCAGCATCTTCTTCTACTCAGAAGACATAACTGGCATGGCTGGAAGAGGTGGAGCAACTGTAGGAACCGGTAATACCTCCAATATGGGAGCCACAGCAATAGGTTGCACTCATGAACCCTGTGTTGCCACCTGAGATGAAGTTTGACCCTCATCTCTAACCTGAGAACCAATCGGAGTAGCCAACGAAGCTGCTGGTGGAGTCATACCCTCGAAGAACCCCAATAATCGAAGTAAGGTGTCCTACAACACTAGAGTAGCTACAAAACCTGCATGATGCTGGGCTGGCCCAACATGATCTGGATCATACTGTACCTCATCCACTCTAACCTCAGGCTCTGGTGATGGTAGTCTAGCTTAGGCTTGAGCTGGTGCCACAACCCATGCCCTACCTCGACCTCTAGGTCGACCTCTACCCCTTCCCCTAGCTGGGTCTCTAACTGCAGGCATAAGGGCCTCGTCTTCACATACTGCAGATCTCATCCAAACCATCTGAGAAAGAGTGAAATAAAGATACTCAGAAGTTGATCAAGTCAAGAACGCACGATAAGGAATCAAACAATATGACATACTTCATAGGAATGTCCTATAGCTTCTCGCAGATTGGATACGGACATCATCATACCGATCCATGAGACTCTACTAGACACTTTGCTCTTGTACTGGCGAGACCGGTGAACCTAGAGCTCTGATACCACTCTATCACGAACCGAAACTGGGCCATGATGGCATTTATATAACCCCCTAGTAGACAAGCCAAAACCCAAAGATGTGGAAGACAATAATAATAATTAAACTAAGGAAAAGCAGAAGATATAAATGAAAAGACAAGGCCAATAGAATATATACATACCAACGTACAAAATATACAAAAGATGGCTCAAAAGTGACCCAATAGACAAAACAACACGAGAACTAACCCATACCTGGTGTCACTAGTACAAGAGTGACTAAGCAAGGAGTAGCTATATGACAGACTCTCTCTATCCAAAATATAAAAGTATAGACAGAATATACAAGATGGAAAGCATGTAAAGTCCCCAAAAGCACCAGGAGCTCACCGTGATCCGAACTGCAACAGGCCTCAAACAATAAGAGGGTCAATGAGAGTGGCTCATACTAGGCGTTGCATCAGAAAAAGATGCAGAGTGTAGTATGAGTACCAAGACAACGGGTACTCAGTAGGCATCATAGGTCGACCGAGTGCAGAAAGATAATATATAGATAATAAGATACAGGAAAGCAGTTAAAACATAGGGATCCACCTAAATCTAGTTATAAAGCCAAAATCGAAAGAAACAAACCAATAAAAAGTGAAGCACTACAGGAGCCAATTCCAAAACAACAACAATACAAAAGCACCAACCAATGTCATGCCATGAGAAAGATATAATGTATGAATGCATCAAGCACCCCAAATACCGCATCGAACTATGCATATATATATGAGTAGATAAATGGAACGTAAAAACTTGAAATAACGCATTAGGAGTGTCAAATACCGCATCGGACTATAAATAATGCATCAAAATAGTATTTTCCCTTTTTCCTTCCAAAATCCATAGAAAATTCCAACACGATTCATTTCAAATCCAATGTCGTCGTAGCCATAGTAAACCTCATTTTTTTTAACCAAAAACCTTTGAAGTGCTTTCCTTTTATATCCATGATGTATGATACAATATGAACATGAAATAACCAACCAGGGGAAAACCATTCACAACAAGGCAAAAATCGGGAAAACTACCCTCCAAACCAAGAGAACTTACATGGAACTCTATCCAAATCCAAGTTATGGCCTTGGGACCACAGTTACACACAACAGTAGAACAAAGTGAATAAAATAGGGAAATAATGTAAAACTTCACCAAGATTCTCTACTCTACCTCTAAAACCTCCTAAAATCAAACTAGGGATTTTAAGTAGCCACAACAATACTACAAGCTCCTAAACTAAGGATAAACATGATAATTCTACACTATAATTCGAAATGGCCAATTATAAGTGGTAAGCAGGATTTAAGCCTAAATCTATCTAAAATCTAACCTAACATTCCAGTATCAAATAAATATATAAAATTCAACTACACTCAGTCTAAAAAGTAAATCTTAACCTACCTCGGGGCTGAACTGCAAGCATGAATCATCACTCGTGTGCCTTCCCCTTCTAAACAGCCCCAGAAAGCTGACATGCTATCAAGAACATAATCTAGGTATCAAGACGAGAAGAACAACACCCATATTGCTATACAAAAAATCTGGTCGGAAATTGGGTAGGAAAAATGACCCTCAGGGCCCGCGCAATAAAATGGAAAACAAAATTCACAATAATGCTCGTGGTGGATTTCGGAACCCATTCTTGAAATTTGAGCACGAACGGAGCTCATTTCGGGGCCCAAAACTGCCCGAATTGCTACTAATTCAAGAAACCAACAACGAAAAAATCAAGGATTTAGAGGGCGGAAACTTACTCAAAACCGAGAGAACAAATGCCTAGGAAGTGAGCTTCACTGACCCACCAACATGAAGCTCAAGAATGGACCTCTACAAGGATCATCCAAGCTCCCATAATTAACCAACGATGGAATTTTAGCTGGAAATTTACAAGAATTAACACGAAAAAGAGGAGAGGGGTAACGAGGGGACTTACCGGATGAAGAGAGTTGATACAAGAAGGCTGGAAATGAAGCTTAGAAGCTTAACAATGGAGAAAGTTGAAATGTTGGAGGAGAAAATGAAGTGGACAGCTTAAATAGGTGTCTGGGGTCCTTCATCGCGATCCCGACAGGACCCCCGTGTTCACGAAGAATAGCGAGCCAAACTATCGTGGTCGCGACAAGCCATCCACACGATCGCGTAGAGCAAGCCCCTGCTTGCTTCATCACGAATGTGAAGAGCAGCCTTCGCGAATGCGATGGTCAAGAAACTAGACCATCGCGAACGCGATGGCCACCTCGCGAACGCGATGACCAAAATGGTCTACAACTTTTATAGCAGCAACCAGCAATTCACAAGGCAAAAAAAGTCATTTGACGAACCCTCGGGATTCATTCGGAACCCCGTGAACACAAATCAACCATGCTACCCAACCAAAAATAACATTTCACACTCAATGGAATCAACAAAACTCCTAACGGAGATCATTTTAATGAAAAGTGGGCCTCGTGCCCAGAGCAAACTCGGAACTCAATACCTCAAAACAAGTCCAGAAGCTTTGGTACCCGAATGCAAGGTCCCTCTAGCCCAAAGTCGACATTCTGGAGCTAACAGCGCTGACAGAAATTTCATCCGATGTCGGCTTCTCCCAATATTGACTAAAGTCAACCCTACTAGCCAAACTCGCTTGAAAACACAAAAAGCAACACCAAAACAAATCGAAAGCACTCAGGCCCATACTTATGGTCCCACTAGACCAAAATCCCCGTTTTGGAGTCAATGGAACTATCAGAATTCGATTCTGAGCATGTTTACCAAGAAAGTTGACCAAAGTGAAAGATTTTCTAAGTTTAAGTTCTAAAACAGGGAAATGGTCATAATGACCTAACAAACGGCCCGAGTACTGAACCGTCAGTCCCGGCAAGTCATAAATGACCTGTAGCCACTGAGGGAAAGTTCAAAATGCAGAATAAGGATGAAAAATAGAAAATGACCTGGAGGGTCATTACAAAGTTATAATCAAATTCAAGAACCTAATTCTAAATTCAAGTACCTAATTGAAGAACCTAAATAAGGTTCACATAAAAGAATATAAAGTTGAAAACTAATTCAAGATTATAACCCAAAATAAATAATTTAAACTAACAAACTTAACTTAAGAAAACTTAATTTAAGAAAACTTAACTTAAAAAGACTTACCTTCAAGGACCTAAATCAAGAACTTAAAGTTGAAAACTAATTCAAGATTATAACTCAAAATTCAAAACTAATTCAAGAACCTAATTCAAATTCAAAGTTGTCAAATTCAAGTTATAATCAAATTGAAAAACCTAATTCCAAATTCAAGTACCTAATTCAAGAACCTAATTAAGGTTCACAAAAAAGAACCTAAACTTGAAAACTAATTCAAGATTATAACCCAAAACTAACAATATAAACTAACAAAAATAACTTAAAAAAACTTAATTTAAAAAAACTTAACTCAAAAAGACTTACCTTCAAGGACCTAAATCAAGAACCTAAAGTTGAAAATTAATTCAAGATTATAACTCAAAACCAAAAACTAATTCAGGAACTTTATTCAAATTCAAAGTTCTCAAATTCAAGTTATAATCAAATTCAAGAGCCTAATTCTAAATTCAAGTACCTAATTCAAGAACCTAATTAAGGTTCACAAAAAAGAACCTAAAGTTGAAAACTAATTCAAGATTATAACCCAAAACTAATAATATAAACTAACAAACTTAGCTTAAAAAACTTAAATTAAAAAAACTTGACTTAAAAAGGCTTATCTTCAAGGACCTAAATCAAGAACCTAAAGTTGAAAACTAATTCAAGATTATATCTCAAAACCCAAAACTAATTCAAGAACCTAATTCAAATTCAAAGTTCCCAAATTCAAGTTATAATCAAATTCAAGAAACCTAATTCCAAATTGAATTACGTAATTCAAGAACCTATGTAATTTAAGTTCAAAAAAGAATATAAAGTTGAAAACTAATATTTCAAGATTATAACCCAAAACTAACAATATAAACTAACAAACTTAACTTAAAAAACCTACCTTCAAGAACCTAATTCAAGAAGTTAAAGTTGAAAACTAATTCAAGATTATAAAATAAAACTCAAAACTAATTCAAGAACCTATTTCAAATTCAATGTTCCCAAATTCAAGTTATAATTTAATTCAAGAACCCAATTCCATATTCATAATCAAATTCAAGAACTTAATTCAAGTACCTAATTCAAGTACCTAATTCAAGTTCCAAAACCTAATTCAAGTTCAAACTAAGATTCATAACCTTAACAAATTAGGTTCACAAACTAATAGCAAGCATTTAACCTAAACTAATTAAGGTTCATAAATTACTCACTAATTTCTTTCACCTCTTAATACTTCAATTTGAACTTCAAATCCTCATTTTCTTAACAATAACACTTACATACACTCAAATATTCACATAACTCACAAGACTAACCTAAACTAAGGTTCACAAGACTAATCTAAACTAAGGTTCACAAGCTAATAGAAAGCATTTACCTAAACTAAGGTTCACAAATTAATAGCAAGCCTAAACTAAGGTTCACAAACTAATAGCAAGCCTAACCTAATTAAAGTTCATAAATTAAGAATATAATCTAAAAAAGCAATTTTTCACATATCAAATTTTTCACTATCAAATTTTTCACATATCAATTTTCACTATCAATTTCTCAAAATTCTAGTCTAGAATTCAACAACAACAACAACATATATAACCTAGTCTAGAATTCAACAAAAACATACCCTAGTCTAGAATTCAATATCAATTTTTCAAATAAAAAATTTCCAAATTAAACCCTAATCTTCAAATAAAGAAAAAACTAACCCGAAAATCAGAGGGGGTTGGAGGGTGGAGTCTGACAGCGTCTGGACAGTGGAGGTTGGATGGCAGAGGCTGCGGTGGAAGTCTACGGCAGAGGTGTGTCAGAGAAGAGGAAACAAGGAGAGAAAAGAGAAAGAAAAAATGAGGAAGGAGAGACACGTGGTTTGTGTATAATTAAAAAAGCAACGGATAGAGTCATGGTCTGTGTATAATTTAAAAAGCAACGGACAGCATTGTTTTGTCTGTCGCTATCATGACCCAATATCTCAGTCATGATGGCACATACAACCCCCAGTAGACAAACCAATTCCCGTAGCCCGGAATGGTTAGTAATAGGCTACTAGCTAACAGTTAAGCGGAAGAAGCGAAATAATCAAGTGGAAGCAAGGAACAAGATGAAAAGATAGATAACAGGAATATATATACATATGTGGAATCTGAACTGTCACGACCCAATTTCTCAAGTCATGATGGCACCTACAACCCCCAGTAGGCGAACCAACCCCCGTAGCCCGGAATGGTTAGTAATGGAATACTACCCAACCAATACGCAAAATAAGCAAAAATAAGCGGAAGCAGAATATAAAGATAGACAAAGCAGAAGCAATAACCTAAATATATACAAAATGAAACTACATCAAAACAAAGTCAACCCTACCAGCCAAACTATCTTGAAAACACAAAAAGCAACACCAAAACAAATCGAAAGTAGTCAGGCTCAGACCTATGGTCCCACTAGACAAAATCCCCATTCTGGAGCCAATGGAACTGTCAAAATTCGATTCTAAGCATGTTTACCAAGAAAGTTGACCGAAGTCAATGATTTTCTAAGTTCAAGTTCTAAAACAGGAAAATGGTCATAATGACCTGACGAATGATCCGGGCACCGAACCGTCAGTCTTGACAAGTCATAAATGACCTGTAGCCGCTGAGGGAAAGCCAAAGTGCAGAAAAAGGACAATAAATAGAAAATGACCTGGAGGGTCAATACAACATCCACTATTAAAAGAACTTTCATCCGCAAAAGTTAGAAAAAGGATAGTACTTGAAGACTCGAAAAGACAAGGATATTGGGTCCACATGTCAGCCTCGATCTCCCAAGTAGCCTCCTTGATAGGACAATGCCGCCACTGAACCTTAACTGGTGGGATCTTTTTGGACCTCAACTTCCTAACCTGCCTGTCAAAAATAGCAACAGGCTCCTCCTCAAAGGCTATGGACTCATCCAACTGAACTGACTCTAACTGAAGCACGTGAGACTCATCCAGAATATACCGCCACAGCATAGAGGCAAGAAACACAGGATGCACACTAGAAAGAGCAGGAGGCAAGGCTAACTCATAAATAACCTCTCTAATACGACGAAGGATCTCAAATGGCCCAATGAACCTCGGACTGAGCTTATCCTTCCTCCCGTACCTCATTACGCCATTCATGGGCGATACCCGAATGAACACACTGTCCCCAACCATGAACTCTAGATCTCGAACTCTTCGGTCAGCATAACTCTTCTACCTACTCTGGGCAGTGCAAAATCTCTTTTTGAATGACCCAAACTCTATCCATAGAATCACGAAGCAAGTCGGTACCCCATGGCCTAACCTCAAAAGCATCAAACCAACCCAGAAGAGATCTGCACCGCCTACCATAAAAAGCCTCGAACAGAGCCATCTGAATGCTGGAATGGTAACTATTATTATATGAAAACTCTGCCAAAGCTAAAAACTAGTCCCACTGACCACCAAAATTAATAACACAGGCTCACAACATATCCTCCAGAACCTGAATGGTATGCTCTGACTGACCGTCTGTCTACGGATGAAAAGCGGTGCTAAGCTCAACTCTAGTACCCAACTTTCTCTAAATAGACCGCCAAAAGTGCAAAGTGAACTGAGTACCTCGGTCGGAGATGATAGAAATTGGCACACCATGCAAATGGACAATCTCCCGAATATAGATCTGAGCCAACCTCTCAGAACTGTAGAAAGTCTAAACTGGAAAAAAGTGAGCAAACTTCGTCAACCTATCCATGATAACCCAACCAGAATAAAATATCCACAAAGTACGTGGAAAACCGAATATAAAGTCTATGGCAATTTGCTCCTATTTCCACTATGGGATGGGTAGCCTGTGAAACAAACCGTCGGGCCTCTGGTGCTCAAACTTCACCTGCTGATAGTTCAAGCACCTTGATACGAAAGCTGAAATATCCCTCTTCATCCCACACCATCAGTAGTGCTGTCTCAAGCCACGATATATCTTAGTTCCCATGGGATGAATTGAATATCTAGAACAATGAGCCTCCTCCAACATCAATCTGACCAAGTCACCAACTCTAGGAACACAGATACGACCCTCGATCCTCAGAATGCCCTCTGAATTTAAAGTCGCCTTCCTAGCCTCACCACTTAACACCTTGTCGCGAATGATCCTCAACCTCGCATTATCAAACTGTTATTCCCGAATCTGCTCCAACAAGAAAGATCTAGCCTCATCACAAGCAAGAATACGTCCTGGCTCAGAAATGTCAAGTCTAACTAACCTGTTAGCCAAGGATTGGATGTTCCAAGCTAAAGGTCACTCTTCTATCGCTAAGAAATCCAATCTACTTATACTCACTGCCTTTCATCTCAACGCATCTGCCACCACGTTTGCCTTGCTCGGATAATAGAGAATAGAGATGTCATATTCCTTCAGTAACTCCAACCACCTACGCTGCCTCAAATTTAGATCCTTTTAGCTGAAAATAAACTGAAGACTACGATGGTCAGTAAAGATCTCACAATGCACGCCATAAAAATAATGCCTCCACATCTTCAATGCCAAGACTACCACCGCTAACTCCAAGGTATGTGTGGGTTAGTTCCTCTCGTGAACCTCCAACTTTCTGGAAGCATATGCAATAACCCGGCCCTGCTGCATCAACACAAAACCCAAACCAATACCTGAAGCATCACAAAATAGGGTGAAACCCTAACCCTCGATCGAAAGAGTAAGAATCAGAGCTGAAGTCAACAAAGCCTTGAGCTTCAAAAATCTTGCCTCACACTAATCTGACCACTTGAAGGGAACATTATTCTGAGTCAATTTAGTCAATGAAGCTGCTATCACAGAAAATCCCTCCACAAACTATCTGTAATAACCTGCCAACTCGATGAAACTGCGAACCTCGATAAGAGAAGTAAGCCTATCCCAATCACGAACTGATGCAATCTTTGCTGGATCTACCATAACCCCATCCTTGGATACCACATGCCCCAAAAATGCCATAGACTCAAGACGAAACTCACACTTAGTGAATTTGGCATAAAACTGGTGGTCTCGCAAGGTCTGAAGTACAACTCTAAGATGCTACACATTCTCCTCTCTACTCCTTGAATAAATCAGAATGTCATCGATGAACACAATCATAAATGAGTCCAAGTACTCACTGAACACACGCTTCATCAACTTTATAAATTTTGCTGGGGCATTAGTCAACCCAAAAGACATGACTAAGAACTCATAATGGTCGTATCGAGTCCTAAATGCAGTCTTTGGGATGTCCTCGGCCCGTATCCTCAACTGGTGATAACCGGAGCTCAAATTTATCTTAGAGAACACTGCCGCACCCTGTATCTGGTCAAACAAATCATCAATATGCGCCATCGGATATCAGTTCTTAACTGTCACCTTATTCAACTATCTGTAGTCAATACACATACGCATAGACCCATCCTTCTTCTTTACAAACAGAACCAGAGCACCCCACAGAGACACACTAGGCCTGATGAACCCTCTACTCAACAGATCCTGAAGTTGATCCTTAAGCTTCCTCAACTCAGCAGGTCCTATATGATATGGCATAATAAAAATGGGCTTGGTACCTGGCCTAATATTGATACCAAAATTAATGTCACGATCAAAAGAAAGACTAGGAAGATCAGAAGGAAACACATCCGAATATTCACAAACCACAGGAACTGACTCAAGAGGAGGTGTGGTGGCACTAGTATCATGGACGTAGGCAAGATAAGCTAAGCACCCTTCCCAACCAACCATTGGGCACTCAGAAAGGATATAACACCCATCGGCATGTGGCTATCGGCACCCTTCCATAGATAGGAGGGATACCAGGCATCCGAAGAGTAACATTCTTGGTGAAGCAATCCAAGACCGCATGATAAGGAGACAGCCAATACATGCCCAAGATAACATCAAAATTAACCATATCAAGTACAACCAAGTCCACCCACGTGTCGTACCCCAAGATAGTCACCATACAAGCCTGCTACACCTGATCCACTACTAAAGAATCACCTACTAGGGTAGATACACACAAGGGCGCAGGAAAAGCTCACAAGCAGACCCCAGACGAGTAGCATAATAAGCATATACATATGAGAACATAGACCCCGGATCAAGCAAATCAAAAGTAGACTGATGACAAATGGAGATCGTACCTGTGATCACAGCATCTGATGCCTCAGCCTCTTTCCATCCCGGAAATGCATACATGTGGCTTCGACCGTGATGACCACCTAACCTACTAGACTGAGGACCACCTCTAGTACCCTGGGGACTACCCCTACTACCCTATGAACTACCTCTAGCTGGTGGTACTGGATCCCTGGGGGCCTGAAACAACTGATCTAGATGCCTAGGGTGTTGTACCGATGGGCACTCTCTAGCAAAGTGGCCTATGTCGCCACACTCATAACAACCCTGACCAAATGTACTCCACTGTGAAGACCCGACTGAATTAGAATGACCACCACGACCTGTGGACCCTGAATGACCACCTCATGGAGCAGGAATAATACTCTGGCTACTCTGAACCTCAGAAGTCTGTAAAGCCGCCTGAACAGGCCGGCTCAGATGGAAGCGCTGCTGGTGCTGACCTCTACCATAGCCTCTACCATGGGCCTGAGAACCGCTGAAACTGCCCTGATGGCAGGGCCTCTTATCGCTGCCCCCTTGGGCCTCATAAAGTATGCCCTTAATAGTACGGGAATGATCAACTATCTCCTGAAAAGACTAACCTGATGCTACCATACCCTCGTTGGCCAAGCAAAGATGCAAGGTCAAACCTTCAACAAATCGGCATACCCTATCGTGCTCAATGGGCAGAATCATAGTGGCGTGTCTGGACAACTGGTGGAAGGAAACCTCATACTCAGTCACAGTCATAGAGCCCTGCTCCAACCCAGAGAACTGATCCATCAACCGCTCTCTCATTCTACGTGGTACATACTTCTACAGAAAAGCTGCGAAGAACTAGGCCCAAGTAAGCGGAGGTGACCCGGCTGGTCTGCAAGCAACATATGACCTCCACCACTGTTTTGCTGGACCATCCAGCTGAAACACGGTGTAATCTGCTCCATGTGACTCAACTAACCCCAAATCAAGTAACCTCTCCTAGCAGCTAGTCAGAAACTTATGTGCATCCTCCCTAGAAGCACCTGAAAACCTCGGAGGACCCAATCTCAATAACCTATCCAGCATTTTCTGCTCCTCAGAAGACATAACTAGAATGGCTAGAAGAGGTGGAGCAACTGTAGGAACCGGTAATACCTCCAATCTGGTAGCCACAGCAATAGGTTGCACTCCTGAACCCTATGCTGCCGCCTGAGCTATAGTTTGACCCTCATCTCTAACCTGAGAACCAATCGGAGTAGCCGGCGAAGCTGTTGGTGGAGTCATACCCTCGAAGAACCCCAACAATCGAACCAAGGTGTCCTACAACACTAGAGTAGCAACAAAACCTGTCGAATACTGGGCAGGCCCCACATGCTATGGATCATACTGTACCTCATCCACTCTAACCTCAGGCTCTGGTGATGGTAGTCTAGCTTGGGCCTGAGTTGGCGCCACAACCCATGCCCTACCTCGACCTCTGGGTCGACCTCTAACCCATCCCCTACCTGGATCTCTAACTGCAGGCACAGAGGCCTCGTCTTCACTCGTTGCAGATCTCATCCGAACCATCTGAGAAAGAGTGAAACAAAGATACTCAGAAGTTGATCAAGTCAAGAACGCACGACAAGGAATAAAACAATATGACATACTTCATAGAAATTTCCTATAGCCTCTCGCAAATTAGATACGGACATTATCATATCGATCCACAAGACTCTACTAGACACTTTGCTCTTGTACTGGCAAGACCGGTGAATCTAGAGCTATGATACCACTCTATCACGACCCAAACCTGGGCCATAATGGCATCTATATAACCCCCCATTAGACAAGCCAAAACCCAATGATGCGGAAGACAATAATAATAATTAAACTAAGTAAAAGAAGAACATATAAATGAAAAGACAGGGCCAATAGCATATATACATACCAACGTACAAGATATACAAAAGATGGCCCTAAAGTGATCGAATAGACAAAATAACACGGGAACCAACCCGGACCTGGTGTCACTAGTACAATAGTGACTAAGCAAGGAGTAGCTATATGACAGACTCTGTCTATCCATAATACAAAAATATAGATAGAATATACAAGATGGAAAGCATGTAAAGTCCCCAAAACCACCGGGAGCTTACCGTGATCCGAACTGCTACAGGTCTCAAACGACATGAGGGTCAATGAGAGTGGCTCATACTAGGTGTTGCATCAGAAAAAGATGTAGTGTGTAGTATGAGTACCAAGACAAAGGGTACTCAGTAGGCATCATAGGTCGACCGAGTATAGAAAGATAATATATTGATAATAAGATACAGGAAAAGAGTTAAAACATAGGGATCCACCTAAATCTAGTTATAAAGCCAAAATTGAAAGAAACAAACCAATAAAAAGTGAAGCACTACAGGAGCCAATTCCAAAACAACAACAATCCAAAAGCACCAACCAATGTCATGCCATGAGAATGATATAACGTATGAATGCATAATAGTAAAAACCCGGAATACCGCATCGGGCACCCCAAATACCGCATCGAACTATGCATATATATATGAGTAGATGAATGGAACGTAAAAACTTGAAATAACGCTTCAGAGGTCCGGAATACCGCATCGGACTATAAATAATGCATCAAAATAGTATTTTCCCATTTTCCTTCCAAAATCCATAGAAAATTCCAACCCGATTCATTTCAAATCCCAAAGTCATCGTAGCCGTAGTAAACTTCATTTTATAACCAAAAACCTTTGAAGTGCTTTCCTTCTATATCCATGATGTGCGATGTAATATGAACATGAATTAACCAACCAAGGGAAAACCATTCACAACAAGGCAAAAATAGGGCAAAATACCCTCCAAACCAAGAGAACTGACCTGGAACTCCATCCAAATCCAAGTTATGGCCTCGGGCCCACAGTTACACACAACAGTAGAACAAAGTGAATAAAATAGGGAAATAATGTAGAAGTTCACCAAGATTCTCTACTCTACCTATAAAACCTCTTAAAAGCAAACTAGGGATTCTAAGTAGCCACAACGATACTACAAGCTCCTATACTAAGGATTAACATGATAATTCTACACTATAATTCGAAATGGCCAATTATAAGTGGTAAGAAGGATTTAAGCCTAAATATATCTAAAATCCCACCTAACATTCCAGTATCAAATAAATATATAAAATCCAACTACACTCAGTCTAAAAAGTAAATCTTAACCTACCTCGGGGATGAACTGCAAGCATGAATCATCACTCGTGTGTCTTCCCCTTCTGAATAGCCTCAGAAAGCTGTCATGCTATCAAGAACATAATCTAGGTGTCAAGACGAGAAGAACAACACCCATATTGCTATACGAAATTTGAGTCTCGGAAATCGGGTCAAAAAAATGACCCTCAGGGCCCACGCGACAAAACGGAAAACAAAATTCACAATAATGCTCATGGTGGATTTAGGAACCCATGCTTGAAATTCGAGCGCGAACAGAGCTCATTTCGGGGCCCAAAACTGCCCCAAATTGCTACTAATTCAAGAAACCAACAACGAAAAATTCAAGGATTTGGAAGGCGTAAACTGACTCAAAACCGAGAGAACAAACGCCTAGGAAGTGAGCTTCACTGACCCACCAACATGCAGCTCAAGAACGTACCTCTACAAGGATCATCCAAGCTCCCATAATTAACCAAATATGGAGTTTTAGCGAGAAATTTACAAGAATTAACACGAAAAAGAGGAGAGGGGTAACGAGGGGCCTTACCGGATGAAGAGAGTTGATACAAGAAGGCTGGAAATGAAGCTTAGAAGCTTAACAATGGAAAAAGTCGAAATGTTAAAGGAGAAAATAAAGTGGACAGTTTAAATAGCTTTCTGGGGTCCTTCATCGCGATCCTGACAGGACCCCCGCGTTCACATACAAGAACGAGGCAGACTATCGCGGTCGCGACAGGCCAGCCACGCGATCGCGTAGAGCAAGCCCCTGCCTGCTTCATCGCGAATGTGAAGAGCAACCTTCACGATCGCGATGGTCAAAAAACTAGACCATCGCGAACGCGATGGCCACCTCGCGATCGTGATGACCAAAATGGTCTACAACTTTTATAGCAGCAACCAGCAATTCACAAGGCAGAAAAAGTCATCTTACGGACCCTCGGGATTCATTCAGAACCCCGTGAACACAAACCAACCATGCTACCCGAACCAGAAATAACATTTCGGACTCAATAGAATCAACAATACTCCTAAGGGAGATCATTTTAATGAAAAGTGGGCCTCGTGCCCAAAACTAACTCGGAACGCAATACCTCAAAACAAGTCCAGAAGCCCCGGGACCCGAACCCAAGGTCCCCCTAGCCCAAAGTTGACATTCTGGAGCAAAAAGCGCTGAAGGAAATTTCATCCGATGCCGGCTTCTCCCAATATTGACTAAAGTCAACCCTACTAGCCAAACTCGCTTCAAAACACAAAAAGCAACACCAAAACAAATCGAAAGCACTCAGGCCCATACGTATGGTCCCACTAGACCAAAATACCCATTTTGGAGTCAATGGAACTATCAAAATTCGATTCTGAGCACGTTTACCAAGAAAGTTGACCAAAGTTAAAGATTTTCTAAGTTTAAGTTCTAAAATAGGAAAATGTTCATAATGACCTAACGAACGGCCCGGGTACTGAACCGTCAGTCCCGGCAAGTCATAAATGGCCTGTAGCCACTGAGGGAGAGCTCGAAATGTAGAATAAGGATGAAAAATAGAAAATGATCTGGAGGGTCATTACAAAGTTATAATCAAATTCAAGAACCTAATTAAGGTTCACATAAAAGAATCTAAAGTTGAAAACTAATTCAAAATTATAACCCAAAATAAACAATATAAACTAACAAACTTAACTTAAGAAAACTTAATTTAAAAAAACTTAACTTAAAAAGACTTACCTTCAAGGACCTAAATCAAGAACTTACAGTTGAAAACTAATTCAAGATTATAACTCAAAATTCAAAATTAATTCAAGTACCTAATTCAAATTCAAAGTTGTCAAATTCAAGTTATAATCAAATTAAAAAACCTAATTTCAAATTTAAGTACCTAATTCAAGAACCTAATTAAGGTTCACAAAAAAGAACCTAAACTTGAAAACTAATTCAAGATTATAACCCAAAACTAACAATATAAACTAACAACCAAAACTTAAAAAAACATAATTTAAAAAAACTTAACTTAAAAAGACTTACCTTCAAGGACCTAAATCAAGAACCTAAAGTTGAAAATTAATTCAAGATTATAACTCAAAACCTAAAACTAATTCAGGAACTTTATTCAAATTCAAAGTTCTCAAATTCAAGTTATAATCAAATTCAAGAACCTAATTCTAAATCCAAGTACCTAATTCAAGAACCTAATTAAGGTTCACAAAAAAGAACCTAAAGTTGAAAACTAATTCAAGATTATAACCCAAAACTAACAATATAAACTAACAAACTTAGCTTAAAAAACTTAATTTAAAAAAACTTGACTTAAAAAGGCTTATCTTCAAGGACCTAAATCAAGAACCTAAAGTTGAAAACTAATTCAAGATTATAGCTCAAAACCCAAAACTAATTCAAGAACCTAATTCAAATTCAAAGTTCCCAAATTCAAGTTATAATCAAATTCAAGAAACCTAATTCCAAATTGAAGTACGTAATTCAAGAACCTATATAATTCAAGTTCAAAAAGAATATAAAGTTGAAAACTAATATTTCAAAATTATAAACCAAAACTAACAATATAAACTAACAAACTTAACTTAAAAAAACCTACCTTCAAGAACCTAATTCAAGAAGTTAAAGTTGAAAACTAATTCAAGATTATAAAATAAAACCCAAAACTAATTCAAGAACCTATTTCAAATTCAATGTTCCCAAATTCAAGTTATAATCTAATTCAAGAACCTAATTCCATATTCATAATTAAATTCAAGAACTTAATTCAAGTACCTAATTCAAGAACCTAATTCAAGTTCCAAAACCTAATTCAAGTTCAAACTAAGATTCATAACCTTAACTAACTAGATTCACAAACTAATTGGAAGCATTTAACCTAAACTAATTAAGGTTCATAAATTACTCACTAATTTTTTTCACCTCTTAATACTTCAATTTGAACTTCAAATCCTCATTTTCTTAACAATAACACTTACATACACTCAAATATTCACATAACTCACAAGACTAACCTAAACTAAGGTTCACAAGACTAATCTAAACTAAGGTTCACCAGCTAATAGCAAGCATTTACCTAAACTAAGGTTCACAAATTAATAGCAAGCCTAAACTAAGGTTCACAAACTAATAGCAAGCCTAACCTAATTAAAGTTCATAAATTAAGAATATAATCTAAAAAAGCAATTTTTCACATATCAAATTTTTCACTATCAAATTTTTCACATATCAATTTTCACTATCAATTTCTCAAAATCCTAGTCTAGAATTCAACAACAACAACAACATATATAACCTAGTCTAGAATTCAACAACAACATACCCTAGTCTAGGATTCAATATCAATTTTTCAAATAAAAAATTTCCAAATTAAACCCTAATCTTCAAATAAAGAAAAAATAACCTGAAAATCAGAGGGGGTTGGAGGGTGGAGGCTGACAGCGTCTGGACAGTGGAGGTTGGATGGCAGAGGCTGCGGTGGAAGTCTACGGCAGAGGTGTGTCAGACAAGAGGAAACAAGAAGAGAAAAGAGAAAGCAAAAAATGAGGAAGGAGAGACCCGATGTGGTTTCTGTATAATTAAAAAAGCAACGGACAACGTCATGGTCTGTGTATAATTAAAAAAGCAACAGATAGCATTGCTTTGTCCATCGCTATCACGACCCAATTTCTCAGTCATGATGGCACATACAACCCCCAGTAGACAAACCAATCCCCGTAGCCCAGAATGGTTACTAATAGGCTACTAGCTAACAGTTAAGCGGAAGAAGCGAAATAATCAAGTGGAAGCAAGGAACAAGATGAAAAGATAGATAACAGTAATATATATACATATGTGGAATCTAAACTATCACGACCCAATTTCTCAGGTCATGATGGCACCTACAACCCCCCAGTAGGCGAACCAATCCCCGTATCCCGGAATGGTTAGTAATGGGCTACTACCCAACCAATACGCACAATAAGCAGAAATAAGCAGAAGCAGAATATAAAGATAGACAAAGCAGACGCAATAACCTAAATATATACAAAATGAAACTACACCAACCTCAAGAGTTGGTATCGACAGTATAGAAGCTTCTAATAGAATATAAGTGCTAAAAGTAATAAAATGATAAGTACAACTGTCTTTGAATATAGAAACAAGAGTAACAGTATAACAGATGAGATGTAGACAAGCCCCGACTGTCAGGCGCTCAACCTGGTCTTGAATCTCAAAAGGTTGCCCGAGTCTACAAGGTGATAAACGGTGAAAGCTCAACTAATATCTGCACCAAGAAGTGCAGAAGTGTAGTATGAGCACTAATCGCAAAGCAACCAGTACCCAGTAGGAATCATCGACCGACTGAGTGCATATAAGATAGAAAAACAGTAAATAGCATATAGCAAGAAAGCAGTCACGAAAGCAATAGATAAAGCACAAGGAAGTAGCAAGGATAATAGAAACTAAGAGTTATAAGCAAATAGTGCTGGTATAGAAGTTATATACACATAGAACGCAGGTGAAAGAAGGAAAAAGGATGCACCTGGGATCCTTGCAACAATAGTATATATAAAGAAAATTCAAAGAGATGCGCAGTATACCGGTAACCTCAAAATAATAGGAAAGAAGGAAAGCAAGTCAACAATTGAACTAGAAATCACATACTAACAGAAACATGCCTAAGACATCAAATACCAAGATAAAGATAAATGTAATCCACTTATAAGTCAAGCCTAAGATGGAATAACTAACCCACAAGTATCCAGATACGCTAAACAACACCAGGACAAAACAGGAATCAAACTACACAATCGTTCAGAAAGCTACACGATCAGAATCTTAGTAATATGGGACCTACTAGCCCCTCAATAATCTCAGTCCCAAGAACGGTGGCTCCACGAGCTAAACCTCTCATCCAATCGATACCAAAAGCCCAAGCTAGCTCTACAAGATGACAGAAGTAATAAGGGTGAAGTCGGAGTGCCATATGCATGATAATGATATGATGTGAAAGTAACTGGTATGTTCCCCCTCAGGTACCTCAAGAGCCCATATAGAGGCAGGACCCATGGAAGGACTCTACCCGTGTACCTTTCTGATATCGTACACCCCTCATCCGGCATACGCATCCCAAAGCCCCAGGTCCTGGATCAATAGGGTCCATGGAGGTCTACTCGTAGACCACATACAAAACCACGCAATCTCATATAGTATCTCAATACTCGAAACCTCATAGTACATGCCCGGAATTGAACCGGGTCTAAAATAATAGTAGTAGTCTCAAAAGACCCTCTCAAGAGGTGCCCAAAGTATACTCGGGTCTAAATCAGTGAAAAAAGTCTCAATAACCCTCTTAAAGGGTGCCCAGAACATATTCAGGTATAAATCAGTGATAAAAGTCTCAATAACCCTCTCAAAGGGTGCCTAGAAAGTATCCGGGTCTAAATCAAAGATAAAAGTCTCAATAACCCTCTCAAAGGGTGCCCAGAACGTATTCGGGTCTAAATCAGTAATAAAATTAAGTCTAGTGCTCTGCCCTGGCGAGCCTATAATCAGTAGGAAAACTAGTGTGAAATCATCCAAATCCTGTTTTATCATCATCTATACCAAAAATGGGCCTCCTGGGCCATGCAAGGTTTAGAAAACCGTCTATAGTAGGCCCGAAGCCAAAACAGTGATAAAACATGCAGGGAAAACCTTTTTCATGGATGATATGCTCACACACATATATAAATTAGCCCAATGGCTCACAAATATTCCTACCGGCCCTGCACAGGCTCAA
The DNA here is from genome assembly GCA_003996215.1 of Jaltomata sinuosa. Taxonomy (NCBI): domain Eukaryota; kingdom Viridiplantae; phylum Streptophyta; class Magnoliopsida; order Solanales; family Solanaceae; genus Jaltomata; species Jaltomata sinuosa. The sequence continues at coordinate 117,960 of QJPP01004022.1, read as the reverse complement.
CAGCTCTACAGTAGACATAACCAGCCTAAACTAAAAGCTCTATGACCAGTACTCGCGAACATTCCCAAATAACTCACCATCAATGTTCCAGAGTCGATACAAGGCCACACTGGACCACAAGGGTAATGTACAATACTACACAAATACTACAAATAACGTATAAAATAAATGGGCAGAAAAGGCGGACAAGGTCTGGGGTACCAACCTATAACAACCCACCCAAGGATACTAATTAATGCAGTTATAGCCTATATACGCAGAGTCTAGGTAGGGAAAGCCATAACCTACCTGTCATCCAATGACTAACTGCGGGAACGGAATTGTCCAGGCTCGAACTACTTCGGGAAGCTCCAACTCACAAAACCACTATCAATACAATAATCTACACATCAAAATAAGACTAACGATACCCATATTGCTATAATAATAGTCGGGTCGAAATTTGGGTCACAAACAGGCCTGTGAGCCCTGCAACCCAAAACTTGAAATGAAAAATATCCATGTGTTCCATACCATCCCGGGAGAACATGCTCAAAATTTGAGCGGAAACGGACAACAATTGGGGCTTCAAAACAGCCCACTAGTTATGGAATCAAAGAGGGAAACAAATGAAGAAATTACGGGATTAAAGGATGGAATACTTACAATTTGCGACAAGGAATCAACCACAGATGAGAAATTAATTACTCCAATGCTAAGATATGATCCCACCGTGATAATGGAGTGTGGAGCCTTAGAAACAATGGAGAAAAGCATATTTTTGGAGAAGAAAATGAAGGAGAAGGTATATATACAGACAGGGATTTGTTCATCGCTATCTCGAGAAAAACCCTCGAGATCGCGATGAAAAAACTGGCCAACTCATCTCGATCGCGAGGGTTAGCCTTCGAGATTGCGATGAAAAAAGGAGCAGGGCCTTTATCGGGATCATGAGAAAACCCTTCGAGATTGCGATGACCAAAGAAGTTCTTCATCGCTATCGCGAAGAACCCTTTGAGATCGCGATGAACAAAAAGTCAGACCTTTGCAATCACGATGGTCTACCTTCGAGATCGCGATGAACAAAATTTTGGCCATACCAGCAACGAAAAACCAGCAGTTCTCAAGACTTCTACGGGGTATTCCGGGCACAATCGGAACCCGATACTCACAAACCAAATATGCTATTAGAGTGGAAACGACGTTCCAGACTCAACGGAATTGACAAAACTTTCATACGAGGTCATCTCAAAGGAATGTTGATCCAAGTCAACACTAACTAACGCCAACCAAACACCCGAAATAAGCCCGGATCACCCGGACCCAAACCAACCAACTACCTCACACAAACTTGGCATTCCGGAGCTAACGGCGCTGACGGAATTTCCATCCGAAGATGTCTTCTCTGAATGTTGACCAAAGTCAACCAAACAACCCCAACTGTCTTGAAAACAAAGAATGAGAGAGAATTCTAAGCTGAAAAGCTCTTGGATACTGACCAAAGGTCCCACTAAACCAAAGTCCACGCTCTGGAGCTAACGAAACTGTCAGAATTCAATTCTGAGCACGTTCACCAAGAATATTAACTGAAGTCAATGATTTCAAAAGCCTAAAGCTCTTAAACAAAGAACGGCCAAAAAGACCAACCAAATGGCCCAGGCACCGAACTACTGGTCCCAGCAAGCCATAAATGACTTGGGGCCGCTACAGGTAACCTCTAATGGTATAAGAAAGGCAAAAACGCATAAATGAACGAAAGGGTCATTACATCATCCACTACTAAAAAGACTTTCATCCCCGAAAGTCAGGAAAGAAGGAAAAACTAGAGGTTAAAGGGACAGCGGATACGAAGCCCACACTACTCTCTCGGACAATCCGAGTAGCCTCCTCGATCGGATAGCACCCAACATAATGAAACCACTAAAAGCAACTAAGCCTAAACTCCTTACTAGCCAAGCTAGATTCCAAACTTAAACTCCAAAACTCCAAGGGTCTGCCAACCCAAACTGAACCTCAAGAATCTCAACCAGAAAAATACCGACACCACACCAAAACCAGAGAAGCAAGGCGACCAATGCACAGAACTCGAATCATTGAAACCACAACCAAGTTTACCAGAAAAGCCATCACCCAAAATTCTAACTCATAAACCCGTTGATCTGCAAAACGCTTTTATTCTGAACTGAATCCTTTTGCACCACAAATAGGAAGTTGTATACAAGTCAAACACTCAAACCATCCTCGAAGCATCAACTGACTCACCGGATATCCATAGTTCCTGCTTATACTTCATTATGAACGAAGCCATCCTTTTCACTCAAACTCTTTTCAAACCAAGGTATAGTCTAATGGCCTTTGCCATTCAAGATAACAAGCCTTAGCATATCATCAAAAACTAGAGCTACCTGCCTCGACTGACCATCAACCAACGAATGAACACTTTTGCTAACATCAAACTTACTAACTGAACCCGACTAAAGTTGCACACCAGGGTTAGGAAAGCCATGTATGAACACCCTTTGTTGATGGAGAAATTTCCAAACTATAAAATGAACCCAACTTCGTTGCACCGTGTCAAGTCTGAATCAACTGGAAGCGAATGAACCAGGGCAACCTCCTCAATAGACCCTAACCAAAACCAAGCCTCAGAAAGGAGTGTGGTAAGCCTACCACAAAGTCCATAATCATCAGCTAATCCCCAAACTCTAAGAAACATTGTTGCTACTCTGAATACTCGAACACCATTCAGATTTGAAATCACCTTACAACTCTCACCTTAGGAAGAAGTCCACCATGCCACGAATATCAAGTCAAAACACCACATAGGAAAAGGAAAAGGTGCATGGGGTGCATGGTCGCCAGCTAGCTATAGAAATTCTCTTGTATACACCTTCAACTCATCCCTTTGGCTCGAATCAACCGCTCTACTATATCAGCACATAAAACCACTAACTCTGAAGTATACAACACACGGAACTTCTAGTCCATACTGGCCAAGTCTAACCAACACCGGAACCTCATATAAAAGACAACCCCTGAAGACCCAACTAAACAAGGATTTCAAACATTCGGTATTAAAGGCAACAATCAATCTCAAAGTACCATTAGAATTTAAAATAGCCTTGCTAGCCTCAACCAACACAACCTGATCACATATAGCATACACCACTGCTAAATCTCAAACTCACACCGATGAGTCTGTCTAACCATGGTAGAAGGAACCTCGTACTATCTAGCATACCGCTAAAATCTGGAATGTCCAGCCTAACTCAAAGGTTAGACAAGGACTAGGTGTCCAAGGCCAACTGTCACTCCATAACTGAAAATGGGGAAGCTAAGTTATCTGAACTCATTGCCTTCCAATCCAAGGATCTGCAACTAAGAAGAACCAACCATGAACCATCCAGAGTAGTTTGATAGTCTACGATTCTGAAACCCAACTTTAAAATTGCCAACTAAAGCCTTTGTCAAACCCGTATGCTGCCAATGAACCCTTAGGAACCGAAGCAGACTAGGCTTTGAATAACAAGTCATCCAATACATAGATGTTACTGAACCCCAAACCGCTCGAAGGAAAAGCCACTGCAATCTGTAAATGGCCAAATCAAATCACCAACACACAACCTAAGGTAAACCTCCATCGTCACCTTAGTCAACTACTAAAACACATAAGCATGAATAATGAGTCATCTCCCTCCTTTTCCAACTAAATGAACCCTTCTTTAGCCTATACCGAACCCTACAAACTCCTTCTCAAATCAAATCTGAAGCCATTTCCTTAGCTCCCATACTTACATTGTCAAAACTCAAAAAAGCAGGAGAAAATAGGCTGGATGCCCGACTCACCCAATATGCTATGAATACAACTCAACTACGAGGCTACGGTCAACACTTAGTCAAAAATTCTAAAGACGAACTCAATCACAATACTGATTTAAAAGCTCAAGTAGAGGGATACGATTGAAATTCATTCCAACTGGAACTGGGGAAATAATAAGACAACCCAATTGGATAAGAAACTGAAGGAGACTATAGGAACAACCCACATACCTGCCAACCTCCTAAACCAACCAAATAAAGAGGGTCGATTCTAATCACCCAAAAAAACAAAGCCAATCTATGCATGCTAGCATAACCGACACCTCTCAACTTAAGACAAAGCTCAAACTCTAGCACAACCACCGATAACACAAAACCAACATAAGAACTTCTAGAAAATGCTAGGAAACAACCTAGGAAATAACCATCTAGGACCTCTCAAGAGGGAAGACTCAACACAAGCCTAGAGTCACAATGGAACTGGAAGCAACCCAGCCAGAAAAGAGACTAACAAGAACTACCCACGATCTATAACTTCGGGTAGAACACCTCACAAGGATAACTCACCTTATCCACTACTACAGAATAATCTACCAAGAAAATACCCGCATAGATACTACAATTCAGGTAGCCAAACAACTAAACAAGTAGCAGGTAGGCATATAAGCAAATAAATGATTGAAGGGATAGAATCACAGTGCGAGCAAGACTATCACAAGCTGAAGGTAACAAAAGCTTTACTTGGAGAAACGATATCACGAACCTCTACCTTGGACCCACCAAGAGGGGCATTGGACTGATGGGATCTAACTCAAGGTTGAGTAGTCAAAGCTGAAGGCTCAACCGTCCCTTGCCGGGGATAAGCTCTATAAAGATGACCAATCTCCCTGCAATCATAACAACCAGGATGACCAGGATATGCAATAGTGGGGAAATTTCTAGCAAGGTGCCCATGTTCACCACACCGATAACAACCTTTACCTGAACCACTTGAATGAAAACCACCTCTGACCATCTGGGGACCACCCCTAGTACCCTGCACTCCATCTCTAGCTAGTGGCACTGAAGCCCTGGAAGATAACTTCTACTGACCCTGCTGACTGGAAGGTGGAATCAAAGGACAATCCCTAACAAAATGCCCACACCCACTGCATTGAGAGCAAATTCCATTGAAAACAAATGGGTGGGAAGATCTCATTGAACCTAACAGGCCACCATGTCTTACACAACCTAAATGGAAACCTCGAGGAATCTGATCCATACCATGCCTACTAAGTTAAACATATCCTGTACCACCACCCTATGGAACCTGTGGAGCAACTGAAACTAGCCCGGTAGACAAGAAGCAATGGAACCTAGCTCTGGTGCAGAATCCCCTACCTTGATTCTGAGAACCTTGGAAACTGTCCTGGCGATGATGCTTCTTAGCACCACCTCCATAAGCCTTACGGCATAAACCCTTGATATCCCAAGCATGATCCACTAGCTAAAGGAACATAGTCCCAACTATAACTAAGTGCTCGGTTGCCAAACGGAGCGGTGAAATAAAACCCCCAACAAAGCTCTGAACCTTATCAAATTCTGAAGGAACAGTCCTAGCAGTACGCCTAGCCATCTCATGAAATCTTGCCTCATAGTCCAACACTGACAGATAACCCTGCTACAAAATTGGTAGCTCAACCCTAGCTGAAGAACCGCTCGAAGAACCGGGTACAGAAACACCCGCCAAAAGACTCAGAGACCTAGCCACGGTGTCCTGAAGAGTTGAGGTATCTATGAATCCAATCGGGGGTTGGGCTGGCCCCACACCCTCTATCTGATGCAATCTGCTCTCACTCTGAAGTCCAGGCACTGACTAAAGCACTGAAGCAACATACATGGAAGCCTCGACATCACCCATTATAGAACTCATCTTAGGCATCTGAGAAGGAATGAGATGATCAAAGTTTAGAAGTTAATAGAGCCAGGAACGCACAATAAGGAGACAAGATGATGGAACTTCTCTTAACAATGCCCTGCAACCTCCCGCAAATAGGATACGAACGTCATCGTACCGATCCGTGAGACACTCCTTAGACACTTGCTTATGTACCATGACACCGGTGAACCTAGGCTTTGATACCAAGATGTCACGACCTAATTTCTTAGGTCATGATGGCACCTACAACCCCCTAGTAGGTGAACCAATCCGCGTAGCCAAGAACGGTTAGTAATGGGCTACTACCTAACCAATACGCACAATAAGCATAAATAAGCTCAAGCTAAATATAAAGATAGACAAAGCGTAAGCAATAACCTGAATATATACAAAATGAAACTACACAAACCCCAAGACTCAGTATCGACAGTACAAAAGCTTTTAATAGAGTACAAGTGCTAGAAGTAACAAAATGATAAGTACAATAGTCTCTGAATATAGATACAAGATTAACAGTACAACAGATGAGATGTAGACAAGCCCCGATCGTCAGGTGCTCACCCTGGTCTCGAATCTCCAAAAGCTGCACGAGTCTCCAAGGCAATCAATGGCGAAAGCTCAACTAATATCTGCACCAAGAAGTGCAGAAGTGTAGTATGAGCACCAATTACTAAGCAACCGGTACCCAGTAGGCATCATCGGCTGACTGAGCACATATAAGATATAAAAATAGTAAACACCAGATAGCAAGAAAGTAGTCACGAAGGCAATAAATAAAGCACAAGGAACTAGCACAGAGAATAGACAACGAAGAGTTATAAGCAAATAGTGCTGGCATAGAAGATATATACACATAGAACGCAGGTGAAAGAAGGAAAAAGGATGCACCTGGGATCCTTGCAACAATAGTATGTATAAAGAAAATTCAAAGAGATGCGCAGTATACCGGTAACCTCAAAATAATAGGAAGGAAGGAAAGCAAGTCAACAATTGAACTAGAAATCACATACTAACAGAAACATGCCTAAGACATCAAATACCAAGATAAAGATAAATGTAATCCACTTATAAGTCAAGCCTAAGATGGAATAACTAACCCACAAGTATCCAGATACGCTAAACAACACCAAGACAAAATAGGAATCAAACTCCACAATCATTCAGAAAGCTACACAATCAGAATCTCAGTAATACGGGACCCACTAGCCTCTCAATAATCTCAGTCCCAAGAACGGTGGCTCCACAGGATAAACCTCTCATCCAATTGATACCAAAAGCCAAAGCTAGCTCTATAAGATGATAGAAGTAATATATTCTACCTACAGTCCCAACGGCTGCCCATGCAACTGAGGAACACAATCAAGTGAAAACAAACCCTCTCGCAGCCAATACAACCGGAGCATACACTAAACACACAGCAAACAAGGGTGAATTCGGAGTGCCAAATGCATGATAATGATATGATATGAAAGTAACTGGTATGTTCCCTCTCAGGTACCTCAAGGGCCCATATAGAGGCAGGATCCATGGAAGGACTCTACCCGTGTACCTCTTCGATACCGTACACCCCTCATCTGGCACACGCAGCCCAAAGCCCCAAGTCCTAGATCGACAGGATCTATGGAGGTCTACTCGTAAACCACATACAAAACTGTGCAATCTCATATAGTAGCTCAATACTCGAAACCTCATAGTACATGCTCGAAATTAAACTGGGTCTAAAATATTAGTAGTAGTCTCAAAAGAACCTCTCAAGGGGTGCCCAAAGTATACTCAGGTCTAAATCAGTGATAAAAGTCTCAATAACCCTCTAAAAGGGTGCCATAATGTATCTAGGTCAAAATCAGTGATAAAAGTCTCAATAACCCTCTCAAAGGGTGCCTAGAACATATTCATGTCTAAATCAATGATAAAAGTCGCAATAACCCTCTCAAAGGGTGCCCAGAACATATCCGGGTCTAAATAAGTAATAAAATCAAGTCTACTGCTCTGCCATGCCGAGCCTAGAATCAGTAGGAAAACAAGTGTGAAGTCATCCAAATCTTGTTTTATCATCATCTATACTGAAAATGGGCCCCCGGGGCCATGCAAGGTTTAGAAAACCGTCTATAGTAGGCCCGACGCCAAAACGATGATAAAACATGCAGGGAAAACCTTTTTCATGGATGATATGCTTGCACACAGATATAAATTAGCCCAACAGCTCACAAATATTCCTACCGGCCCTACACAGGCTCAACAGCTCTACATCAGACATAACCAGCCTAAAATAAAAGCTCTATGTCTGGGACTCACGGACATTTCCAAATAACCCACCATCTATGTTTCAGAGTCAATACAAGGCCACACAGGACCACAAGGGTAATGTACAATACTACACGAATACTACAAACAAAGTATGAAATAAACGGGCAGAAAAGTCAGACAAGGTCTGGGGTACCAACCTATAACAACCCAAGGATACTAATTAATGAAGTTATAGCCTATATACGCAGAGTCTAGGTAGGAAAAGCCATAACCTACCTGTCATCCAATGACTAGCTGCGGGAATAGCGTCATCCAAGCTCGAACTTCTCCAGGAAGCTCTAATTCATGAAATTACAATAAATATAATAATCTACATATCAAAACAAGATTAACGATACCCATATTACTATAATAATAACCGGGTTAAAATTCGGGTCACAAATGAGCTCGTGGGCCCTGCAACCCGAAACCAGAAATGAAAAAGACCCATGTGTTTCATACCATCCCAGGAGCACGTGCTCAAAATTTGAGCATAAACGGACAACAATTGGGGCTTCAAAACAGCCCACTAATTAAGGAATCAAATGAAGAAATTATGGGATTAAAGGATGGAATACTTACAATTTGAGACAAGGAATCAACCACGGACGAGAAATTAATTACTCCAACGCTAAGATATGATCCCACAGTGATAATGGAGCTTGGATCCTTAGAAACAATGGAGAAAAGTGGATTTTTGGTGAAGAAAATGAAGGAGAAGGTATATATACAGACAAGAATTTGGTCATCGTTATCTCGAGATAAACCCTCAAGATAGCGATGAACAAACTGGCCAACTCATCGCAATCTCGAGGGTCAACCTTCGAGATAGTGATGAACAAAGGAGCAGGGCCTTCATCGCTATCACGAGAAAACCCTTCGAGATCGCGATGACCAAAGAAGTTCTTCATCACTATCGCGAAGAACCCCTCGAGATCGTGATGAACAAAGAGTCAGCCTTCACTATCGCGATGGTCTACCTGCGAGATCATGATGAACAAAATTTCGGCCATACCAGCAACAGAAAAACAGCAGTGCTCAATACTTCTAAAGGGTATTTCGGGCACAATCGGAACCCGATACTCACAAACCAAATATGCTATTAGAGTGGAAACGACATTCCAGACTCAACGGAATTGATGAAACTTCCATACGAGGTTGCCTCAGAGGAATGTTGACCCAATTCAATACTAAGTAACGCCAACTAAACACCCAAAATAAGCTCGGATCACCCGAGACCCAAACCAACCAATTACCTCACACAAACTCGACATTTCAGAGCTAACGGCGCTGATGGAATTTCCATCTGAGGTCGTCTTCTCTGAATGTTGACCAAAGTCAACCAAACAAGCCCAACTGGCTTGAAAACACAGAATGAGAGAGAATTCTAAGTTGAAAAGCTCCCAGATCCCGACCAAAGATCCCACTAGACCAAAGTCCATGCTCAGGAGCTAACGAAACTGTCGGAATTAGATTCCGAGCACGTTCACCAAGAATGTTGACTGAAGTCAATAATTTCAAAAGCCCAAAGCTCTAAAACAAAGAACGGCCAAAAAGACCAAAAAAATGGCCCGCGCACCAAACTACTGGTCCCAGCAAGCCATAAATTACTTGAGGCTGCTACAGGAAAGCTCTAATGGTACAAGAAAGGTGAAAATGCATAAGTGACCAGAAGGGTCATTACATAAACCAAACCCCAAAACCTGGTATCATAGTATAGAGCCATAACTACATATAAAGAGTATGAAGCATCAAAATAATATATACATAACTGTCTCCAAGTAGTAACAGAGTACATGATACAAAAGATAAACTAAAGCTAAGCTCTGGTCGCTAAGAGCTCACCCTCAGTTAGATAGTCCAAAAGATCTCCAAGCACGAATCCCATGATCTAGAGATGATGGCCCATACAAGGATCTGCACCAGAAGATGCAGAGTGTAGTATGATCATCAATTGCAAAGCAACTGGTACCTAGTAGGTATCATAGGCCAACTGGGCACATATAAGATAAAAGAGAAGTAATAAGCAGAATAGAAACAAGTAATCACAGAAGGCAATGAATAAGCACACGAAAGCTAGCACGAAAGGAATACAAACAGGAACAACATACATGGCTAGCTACTATAACACAATAACAGGAGAAAGGAAGAATCACATACCCGGGATCCTCGTAATAATAAGTATATAAAGAAGAGTTTAGAAAGAAGTCGGTATACCGATAACCTCAAATGGATAGAAAATGAGAGAAAAGATAACAATAATCATGCTTGAATACAATATACGATAACCCCAAATAGACATACTAATCTCAAGTCAGAATCCAACAGTTAAAAGCCCAAAAGCAATCTTAACAATCTCCAATCTCACTAGAAACCATAACAGGAACCAATACAGCGATATAATAACAATAAGTGTAAGTATAATCCCACAGGCGCCCATACACCCAAGGAATACAAGCAAGTGAAGACAAACCGTCCGGCAGCACATACTACTAGAGCGTACAATCAACAAACAGCAAACAAGGGTGGAACCTCACACAAATGAATGATATGCTATGATATGCCAAACCAAGTGTAACTGCAGTGTCAGTATGCTACCCCCTCTGGTGCCCCAAAGGTCCAACAAAGGTGGGATCCATGGAAGGACTTCTCCCAAGTACATCTACTCCACTGTACACCCCTACCCCCTTGTCACCCTTTTGCCTGTAGCACTTGGTCTGGGATGACAGGGTCCATGGAGGTCTACTCATAGACCACATACTACACTCTAACCTCAAAATATCAATTTGGAGTGCCACCAGATCCAAACTAGTACTCAAATGCTCAAAATGCATGCTTGAATTCTATCCAGGTCTAAATCAATGAAATAAGTCTCATAACCCCCTTTAAGGGTGCCCGGGGGTATCTGGGTCTAAAACAGTAGTAAATCAAGTCTGATGCTCGGCTTTACCGAGTCTAATATCATTTCTCATCCATTACAGGGTCAATCTAGCACCTCGGTTCAACTAGGTCTAATATATAGAAGGAAAACTGTAACAAATCTTTCTTTTAACTTTCCTTACCCCAAGAAGATCCATTAAGATGATACAAAACCATTTCATAATCAATTATATTGAAAATGGACCCCATGGGCCATGCAAGATTTAGAAATCATCAATAAAAGGCCCGAAGATAAAATCGTAGTAAAATCAAGTAGAAAATCCTTTATATGCATGATAATGGCATGATAAATCACAATCAATAGCCAAAAGGCTCACAATCAACCTATCGGCCCAGCACAGGCTCCAATTATTCTACAGCACAGATAACCAGCTGTAACAATAATAATAATGTCCGAGACTCACGGACATTCCCAATTTCCCACCATCTATATTCCAGAGTCAATATAAGGCCTCACGGGACCACAAGGGTGATAATATCATCTATCGCAAATACTACAACCATCAGAGGAAGAAAGGAATTGGACATGAATAAAGTGGTCAAGGTATGTGGTTCCAACTAGTAAACTCAACCCAAGGATGCCCATTAGTATAATTTTATTATATATATGCGAAGTCTAAAGAGTTTAATCTGTAACCTACCTGTCATCCGATGACAAGCTGCTGAGATAATGATATCCAAGCCCGAATCGCTCTGAGAAGTCCTAAACAATAATCAAACTATCACAAACATAAATAATATATCAAAAGGAGTTTAATGATACCCATAACTCTATAGAAATAGTTAGGTCAAAATTCAGGTCACCGGCAAGCCTATGGGCCCCACAACCAACCGAAAGTGAAAGCGCACAAAATGATCACCACACTCCAAGGTGCGCATGCTCAGATTTTAGAGAGAATTTGGCCAAGGAATTGGCTCAAACCAGCCAGCCTATTATAAGAACAATTAAAGAATCAAATGAGCTAATTCAACGGAAAATAGCCGATAAAACTTACAAATTATGATGGAGGAACGATCACAAGTAAGGAATATGCATCCCAACACCAAGAATGGAAGAAATATAGAGTTTGGACGAGTTTTGAGCTTACAACAATGGAGAATTCGTATTCGGAATGAAAGAGACAAAGTGGAAAAACTTATATATTGCCCAGGGGTCCTTCATTGCGATCGCGAAGGGACCCCTCGTGGTCGCGAAGACCACGTTGGCTAGACCATCACGATCGCGAGGACTAGCCATGCAGTCGTGAAGAAAAAGGGGTAGAAGTTTCATCGTGATCGCGACAAGCGATCACGCGATCGCAAAGAGCAAGGGACTAGGTGCTTCATCGCAGTCGCGGGGGAGGAGGCTTGTGGTCGCGATTAAGGCATAAGGGCTTCACCTGCAATAGCAAAATTTGTAACTTTTTGAAAACTCAACAGGGCATTGCGGGCACAATTGAAAACCGATATTCAAAAACCAATAATACTAGCAGAGTGGAAACGATGCTCCGGACTCAATGGAATCAATGAAACTTCCATACGAGATCATTTCAGAGAAATGTTGACCTAGTCAACACCAACCAACAATAAATCGAACCCTCAAAATGAGCTCGAGACACTCGAAACCCGAACCAACCATCTACCTAACCCAAACTCAACACTCCCGAGCTGATGGAATTGTCAAATTTTGAATCAGACACTCCGATCATCGAAAGCTGACCAAAGTTACACTTTCAACTCCAAATAGCCTAAAAACAAAGAAAGCAACACATAACCTACACCGAAAGTTCTCAGGCCTCAACTAAAGGTCCAACCAGACCAAACTCAACGCTCCGGAGCTAACAGAATTGTCAAAATTCGATTTTGAGCATGTTAACTAAGAATGTTGACTAAAGTCAACGATATTCTAAGTTAAGGCTCTAAAATAGGCAAATGGCCAAAACAACCAAACGAATGACTAGGGCACCAAACTACCAGTCCCAGCAGTCCATAAATGACTTGGGGCCGCTATAGAAAAGCTCTAATAGTACAATGAATGCGTAAATGCAAAGATGACCAGAAGGGTCATCACAACATCCACTACTAAAAAAACTTTCATCCTCGAAAGTCAAGAAGAAAGGAGTACCTGAAGGCTCAAACAACTGCAGATACTGAGCACCCAACTCACTCTTGGTATCCCAAGTAGCCTCCTCAACCGGATGATGCCTCCACTGAACTTTCAGAATCAGAATCTCCCTAGATCTCAATCTTCTGACATCTCTGTCCAGAATAGCTATTGGCTCCTCAACAAAGGATAGACTCTCGTCTAACTAAACCGAATCCCAATGCAACACATGAGACTCATCTAGAATATATCAGCACAATATCGAGACATGGAAAAGTGGATGTATAGTTGAAAACATCAGAGGCAAAGCTAACATGTAGGAAACACTACCAACCCTCTGCAAAATCTCAAATGGCCCAATGAACCTGGGGCTAAGCTTGCCCCACTGACCAAATCTTATCACGCCCTTCACGGGCGATACTTGAAGGAATACCAAGTCACCAACACTGAACTCCAAGGCACAAATTCTAGGATCAGCGTAGCTCTTCTACCTACTCTGGGCTTCTCTAAGTCTATCCTGAATCAAATGGACTCGGTCTAAGGAATCTCGAAGCAAATCTGTACTTTGCGGTCTAGACTCTAACCCATAAAACCAACCAATTGACGATCTGCAATGCCTACCATACAATGCCTCAAAAGGTGTCATATCGATGCTCGAATGAAAGCTATTATTATAAGCAAACTTAGCCAAAGGCACAAACTGATCCTATGAACCTCCAAAGTCAAGAACACAAGCCCGAAGCATGTCCTCCAGGACCTGAATAGTGCTCTTGGACTGGCCATCTATCTGAGGGTGGAAAGCAGTACTAAGTTGAACCTCTGTACCCAAATATCGCTGAATAGCCCTCCAGAACTGAGATGTGAACTGAGTGTTATGGTCTGAAATGATAGAAGCTGGGACCCCATGCGAATGAATAATCTCACGAAGGTAAATCTGAGCTAACCTCTCTGCACTGTAAGAAGTCTGAATCGATAAGAAATGTGCTGACTTAGTCAACCTATCAACAATCACCTAGATTTTATCAAACCCCCAAGAAGTACGAGGTAAACCAATAACGAAGTTCATAGTAATCCCTTCCCACTTCCACTCAGGAATGGGAAGTCGCTACAGCAAACCACCAGGTCTCATATGCTCGAACTTAACCTACTGATAGTTCAAGCACCAAGATACAAACTCTTCTACGTCGTGCTTTATACCGCTCCATCAATAAATTTGTCTTACATCTTTATACATCTTTGTTGCGCCAGGATGAATGGAGTATCTAGAATAATATGCCTCACGAAGTATCAACTGAATCAAATATCTAACCCTCGGAACACAAAGACGACTGTCGAACCTCAGAATACCATCAGAACCCAAAGTAGCCCGGCTGGCCTCACCCTGAACTACCTGATCATGAAGGTCACACAAACTCTGATCCTTAAATTATCAGCTCTAAATCTGATCAACTAGAGTAGAACGGACCTCAATACTAGCAAGAACTCTGCTAGGATCTGACAAGTCAAGCCTAACCAAATGGTTAGCCAAGGACTGGATGTCCAAGGCCAACAGTCGCTCAGAAACTAAAAGTGAAGCTAGGCTGCCCATACTCACTGCCTTCCGACTCAAGGCATCCACTATCATGTTTGCCTTGCCCAGATGATATAGAATGGTGAAATCATAGTCCTTTAGTAACTCCATCCATCTCCTTTGCCTCGAGTTCAGCTCTCGCTGACTTGTAATGTACTGAAGACTACGATGGTCAGTGAATATCTCAAAATGAACTCTATATAAGTAGTGCCTCAAGATCTTGAGCGCAAAGACTACCGCCGCCAAGTCTAAGTCATGAATGGGGTAGTTGTGCTCATGAACCTTCAACTGCCTTGACGCATATGCTATCACTCGACCCTGCTGTATCAACACACAATCAAGACCAACCTCGAAAGCATCACAATACACGACAAAACTTTGACCCTCAACTGTTAAAGTCAAAACATGAGCTGAAGTTAATAAGGCCTTAAGCCTCTAGAAGCTATCGTCGCACTGATCCGACCACTGAAATGGAATATCCTTCCTAGTCAGCATAGTCAAGGGTGCTGCTATGGAAGAAAATCACTGAATGAACCACCTGTAGTAACCTGCTAACCCAACAAAGCTGCAACCTCGCTAGCAGTAGTAGGTCTAGGCCAATCACGAACCACTGAAATCATACTCGGATTAACTCTAATCCCATCCTTAGACACCACGTGCCTTAGGAATGCAATTGACTCAAGCCAAAACTCACACTTTCAAAACTTGGCATAAAGCCGATGATCTCTCAAAGTCTCAAGTACAGTCCTCAAGTGCTGCTTATTTCATCTCTACTCTGGGAGTATACCAGAATGTCATCTATGAAGACTATCATGAACATATCCAAGTATGGGCTAAACACCCTATGCATCAAGTCCATGAAAGTTGTGGGGGCATTAGTCAATCTAAAAGATAACACCAGGAACTCATAATGGCCATAATGTGTCCTGAATGTTGTCTTAGGGGTGTCCTCCGCCATAATCCTCAACTGATGGTAGTTGAACCTTAAATCAATCTTCGAAAACATGGTTGAACCCTGAAGTTGATAAAACAAGTCATCAATCCTTGGCATCGGATACCTATTCTTCACTGTCACCTTATTCAACTGCCAATAATCAATACACATCTGCATCGACCCATCCTTCTTCTTACCAAATAGAACAGGAGCACCCCAAGGTGACACACTCGGTCTAATGAACTCCTTAGCTAACAAATCCTAGAGCTGCTCCTTAAGCTCTCTCAACTCAGCAGGAACTATATGGTAGGGAGAAATAGAATTGGGTCTGGTGCCTGGCTCTAACTTAATAGCAAAATCAATATCTCTCGCAGGTGGAAGGCCTGGCAGGTCGGTAGGAAACACCTCTAGGAAGTCTCTAACAACAGGGAAAAACTCGAGAGATGAAGGGTTAGCACTAGCATCTCGGACATGTGATAGATAAGCTAAACACCCATAGGAAATCAACTTCCTAGCTCAAAAACAAGAAATGATCCCAGACGGTGCACGACTAACAGAACCCTTCCACACAACTAGGGATACACCAGGCATAGCGATGGTAACGGTCTTGGCATAACAATCCAAAACCACACGGTGAAGGGCTAACTAGTTCATGCCTAGTATCACATCAAAATCTAACATATCAAGTATCATCAAATCACCCCAAGTCTCCAAATCACCAACAGATATCATGCAAGATCTCACAATCTGATCCACTACTAAAGAATCTCCTACTGGGGTCAAAACAGAAATAGGAACGGATAATGGATCACTAGCCAACCCTAAAAAAGGCACAAAGTAGACAGATACATATGAACATATAGATCCAGGATCAAATAATGTCATAGCACACTGATGGCACACAGAAACCGTACCTATAATCACAATATTTGAGGTCTCTGCCTCCAGTCTCCCAGGGACCGCATAAAAATTGATGATGACCCCCACCTACCCGACCGCCATTCCTACCACCTGCTCTATCATGGGGGCACCACCCCTGGCTTGACCACCACTCCCTCTAGCCGGTGGCTGAACTGCTCGCAAAGGCTCGGTTGTCTGAGCGGCTGACTGAACTGTACCCTGCTAGGGGAAATCTCTAGCATAATGGCCAATAATACCACACTCATAACAAGGCCCTGACGGCCTAAACTATTGAGACGGACCAGCAAAACCTATATGGACACCACGGCCAGATGCCCAAGAAGCTGCACCCCTCGAATACTAACCCTGCTCGAATTAAGAACTACCAGAAGTCTGAAGTGAAGTTTGAACCGGTCAGCTGGACTGCCCTGGTGTTGTTGTGGCTGATAACCCCGTCTCCACTAGCCTGAACCCCTACCACCATATCTAGAACCACCGTAGCTACCCTGATAATGAGGCCTCTTATCTCTAGACCCCTGATTATGTCGATGCAAGTCCTCCACAGTACAGACATATTTGTAATAGCCTAAAATGACCGACCACTAGAAACCAATATCTCAACTGGCTATCTAAGCTCTTTCCGCAATCCCTAAACAAATCTGTGAATCCTGTCCAGCTCGGTGGGAATGATCACAGCTCCAAATGGAGCAAGTTGATGGAAATGGGTCTCATACTCAGATATAGACAAAAATCCTTGCATAATCCTGGTGAACTTCTCCCGGCGTTTCTCACAATCTCTCTGAGGTAAGAACTTGGCCATGAAGGCCTTATAAAACTTAGACCAAGGCATCGAAGGTGATGTAGAAGGTCTGTAAGCAACCTGTGCCCTCTACCATAACTTTGTTGGACCCTCCAGCTGATACGTAGTATATCCAACTCCGTGAGTCTCTAACAAACCCAGATGGTGTAACATCTCCTCATAGGTAGTAATTAAGTCATGTGGATCCTGACCTGATGTACCAGCTAATCTCAGTGGTGCCAATCTCAGAAATCTACTCAAGGCCTTCTGTTCCCCATCAGTCATAGCTGGGAGAGGAGCAAGAGGTTGTGTAACCGCTGGAACCAAAATAACCTCAGCACAGGGAGCCACCGTAGCAGGCTGCACTTCAGAACTCTGAACACCCAGGGCTGCCTCCTGAGTGGATGTATGTGCTACCTCAGAAGGTCGCTCTCTAATCATGCCCAATAGCTGAAGTAGTAAACCCTGAATATCTGAAGACTGAGCTGGGGTTGAAGCTGGCACAGAAATTGGTGCTGGAACTGGTACCTGGGTTGTCCCCGGGTCCACATGCTGCGACTCAGGAGCAAACTCTAGCTCATAATCAAGCTCATGCTCTATCTCAACTCTAGCAGCTTTAGCAAGTGTCGCTGCACTGGGATGACCTCTACCTCTACCCTTGTGACAGCCCCGGCCCCTAGCTAGAGTCGAACGCGCAGGGGTCGAAGGCTCTCCTCCACCAGAAGTCAAAGACCTCGTACGAACCATCTGTGGAAGAGTGAACCAGAATAAGTGAGATTTCCAGAAACTTCCAAGGATACTACGCACGAGATAGAAGCAAGAAAAGTCCATTTTTCCTAAGATGTCACTATAGCCTCCCAAAGATTGAGTACGAATGTCTTCGCCCTGATCCGCAGGACTCTACTAGACATTAGCTCCTATACCAATGACACCGGTGAACCTAGAGCTCTAATACCAAGCTGTTATGACCCGATTTCTCGGTCTTGATGGCACCTATAACCCCCCAGTAGGTGAACTAATCCCCGTAGCCCAGAACAGTTAGTAATGGGCTACTAGCTAACAGTCAAGCGGAAGAAGAGATATAATCAAGCGGAAGCAAGGAACAAGATGAAAAGATATATAATAGGAATATATATACATATGCGGAAGCTAAGCCAAACCCCAAAACCTGGTATCATAGTATAGAGCCGGAACTACATATAAGGAGTATGAAGCATCCAAAATAATATATACATAACTGTCTCCGAGTAGTAACAGAGTACATGATACAGAAGATAAACTAAAGCTAAGCTTCGGTCGCCAAGAGCTCACCCTCAGTCTGGATAGTCCAAAAGATCTCCAAGCATGAATCCCATGATCTAGCGGCAATGGCCCACACTAGGATCTACACCAGAAGATGCAGAGTGTAGTATGAGCACCAATTGCAAAGAAATCAGTACCCAGTAGGTAACATAGGCTGACTGGGTACATACAAGATAAAAGAGCAGTAATAAGCGGAATAGAAATAAGTAGTCACCAAAGGAAATGAATAAGCACATGAAGCTAGCACGGAAGGAATACAAACAGGAATAACATACATGGATAGCTACTATAACACAATAACAGGCGAAAGGAAGAATCATATACCCGGGATCCTCGTAATAATAAGTATAGAAAGAAGAGTTTAGAAAGAAGTCGGTATACCGATAACCTCAAATGGATAGAAAATGAGAGAAAAGATAACAATAATCATGCTTGAATACAATATACGATAACCCCAAATAGACATACTAATCTCAAGTCAGAATTCAACAGTTAAAAGCCCAAAAGCAATCTTAAAAATCTCCAATTTCACTAGAAACCATAACAGGAACCAATACAGCGATATAATAACAATAAGTGTAAGTATAATCCCACAGGCACCCATACACCCAAGGAATACAAGCAAGTGAAGACAAACCGTCCGGCAGCCCATACTACCAGAGCGTACAATCAACAAACAGCAAACAAGGGTGGAACCTCACACAAATGAATGATATGCTATGATATGCCAAACCAAGTGTAACTGCAGTGTCAGTATGCTACCCCCTCTGGTGCCCCAAAGGTCCAACAAAGGTGGGATCCATGGAAGGACTTCTCCCAAGTACATCTACTCCACCGTACACCCCTACCCCCTTGTCACCCTTTTGCCTGTAGCACTTGGTCTGGGATGACAGGGTCCATGGAGGTCTACTCATAGACCACATACTACACTCTAACCTCAAAATATCAGTCTGGAGTGCCACCGGATCCAAACTAGTACTCAAATGCTCAAAATGCATGCTTGAATTCTATCCAGGTCTAAATCAATGAAATAAGTCTCATAACCCCCTTCAAGGGTGCCCGGGGGTATCTGGGTCTAAAACAGTAGTAAATCAAGTCTGATGCTCGGCTTTACCGAGTCTAATATCATTTCTCATCCATTACAGGTTCAATCTAGCACCTCGGTTCAACTAGGTCTAATATATAGTAGGAAAACTGTAACAAATCTTTCTTTTAACTTTTCTTACCCCAAGAAGATCCATTAAGATGATATCAAACCATTTCATAATCAATTTTACTGAAAATGGACCCACAGGCCATGCAAGATTTAGAAATTATTAACAAAAGGCCTGAAGCTAAAACCATAGTAAAATCAAGTAGAAAATCCATTTTATGCATGATGATGGCATGCTCAATCACAATCAATAGCCCAACGGCTCACAATCAACCTATCGGCCCTGCACAGGCTCCAATCATTCTACAGCACAGATAGCCAACTTTATAACAACAGTAACGATGTTCGAGACTCACAAACTTTCCCAATTTGACACCATCCATGTTCCATAGTCAATATAAGTCCTTACAGGACCACAAGGGTGATAATATCATCTATCGCAAATACTACAACCATCGGAGGAAGAAAGGAATCGAACATGAATAAAGAGGTCAAGGTCTGTGGTATCAACTAGTAAACCCAACCAAAGGATGCCCATTAGTACAATTTTATTCTATATATGCAAAGTCTAAAGAGTTTAAACCATAACCTACCTGTCGTTCGACGACAAGCTGCTGGACAATGATATTCAAGCCTAAATTACTCCGAGAAGTCCTGAACGATAATCAAACTATCACAAACAAAAATAATATATCAAAATGAGTCTAATGATACCCATAATGCTATAGAAATAGCTGGGTCAAAATTAGGTCACCGACAGGCCCGTGGGCCTCACAACCCAAAATTGAAAACAAAAGTGCACAAAATGATCACCACACTCCAAGGTGTGCATGCTCAGATTTTAGAGAGAATTTGGCCAAGGAATTGGCTCAAACTAGCAAGCCCATTATAAGAACAATTGGAGAATCAAATGAGTGAATTCAACGGAAAATAACCGATAAAACTTACAAATTATGATGGAGGAACGATCACAAGTAAGGAATATGCATCCCAACACCAAGAATTGAAGAAATACAGAGTTTGGACAAGTTTTGAGCTTACAACAATGGAGAATTCGTATTTGGAATGAAAGAGACGAAGTGGAAAAACTTATATACTGCCCAAGAGTCCTTCATCGCGATTGCGAAGGGATCCCTCGCGGTCGCGAGGACCACACTGGCTAGACCATCGCGATCGTGAAGACTAGTCATGCGGTCATGAAGAAAAAAGAGGGAGAAGCTTCATTGAGATCGTGACAGGCGATCATGTGATCGCGAAGAACAAGGACCAGGTGCTTCATCACGGTCGCGAGGGAGGAGGCTTGTGGTCGCGATTAAGGCCTGAGACCTACACCTGCAACAGTAAAATCTATAACTTTTTGAAAACTCAATGGGGCATTCTAGGCACAATCGATATTAATAAACCAATAATGCTAACAGAGTGAAAATGACATTTCGGACTTAACGAAATCAACGAAACTTCCATACGAGGTCGTTTTGGAGAAATATTGACCCAAGTCAACACTAACCAACAAGCAACCAAAATCTCAAAATGAGCTCGAGACACCCGGGACCCAAACAAACCATCTACCTTACCCAAACTCAACACTTCGAAGCTGATAGAATCGTCGAATTTCGAATCCGACGCTCCGATCATCGAAAGCTGACCAAAGTTACACTTTCAACTCCAAATGGCCTGAAAATAGAGGGGGCAATACAAAACCCACACTGGAAGTTTTCAGGCCTCAACTAAAGGTCCAACTAGACCAAACTCAATGCTCCGGAGCTAACGGGACTGTCAGAATTTGATTCCGAGTACGTTAGCTAAGAATATTGACTAAAGTCAATAATATTCTAAGTTAAGGCTCTAAAATAGGCAAACGGCCAAAACAACCAAATGAACAATCAGAGAACCGAACTACCCGTCTCAGCAAGCCATATATGACTTGAGGCCACTACAGGAAAGCTCTAACAGTACAATGAATGCGTAAATGCGAAGATGACCAGAAGGGTCATCACAACGCTTTTTATTTTAATGAGCTGACCATGTATTGACCAAAAGCAATGTTGTCCATCGCTTTTCTATTTTTTTAAATATAAATTATTTTTTTAAGATATTATTGTTAATTAATTTAATAATAGATTAAAATTTTAAGAAAGCGACGGACAGCGTTGTTATTTTAAAAATAAATTGAATTTTTTTGTTAATTGTGATGTTGTCGGTCACTTATATTAAAAATAAATATTAATTATTTATAAATAATATTGGAGAAATAATCTGCAGAAAAAAGCAACGGAAAAAGCAACGTTGCCCGTCGCTTTTGCAAAAAAATATATATAAATTTTTTAAAAAATGAGAAAAGTGACAGACGACGTCGCTTTTGCCGTCGCTTTCCTAGAGTGACGTCGTCCTTTGCTTTTCTGTCCGTCTTTTTTTGAGCTCTTTTTAGTAGTGAATAGTCCATGGACCATGGTCTGCAGGCGTGGAAATCATGCCCACAGCCTAACCAAATCCAAGGGAACCATGAGCTGGTTCCACAGCTCATGGAACTAACCACGAACCATGGTTCCCAGCTGTGGAACCCTGTTCTGAGAACTTTTTTCAGTTTTTAAGTCTTGATCCCAGGGGTATTTTATACTTTTCATATTCTTTTAAATCCTAACTTAAGTCGTTTTAGCCTTTTTTTAGGTGGGATTAAAGGGAAGTTACAACTAAATTCCTCTCATTCTCACAATTAGAAATTTTAAGTAAGAAAGAAAGAACAGAAGCAATCTTCTCTCAACCAAACCTAGGGCTTCTTCTCCAAAGCTCCAATGCGTCAAGAAAATTCAGAATTTCTTCGCCTTCAGGTATGTGGGTATTCAGTAAAAGTTTTATTCGCCTTTATGTCAAAAACTCCATACTCCTTTTTTAATTATTATGATTTTATGAAACTAGGGTTCTTGCCCAACTATGCAGATTCTCTACAAAATTGATTCTTGTGATTTCTACGTGATTCTATACTTATTTAAATGAGTTTGCATGAATTCTTATGGAGATTGAAATTGTAGTATTTTCACTTAAAGTAGCTTTTCTTCATAATTTAGCCTGGGTTGTTAGCATTCAGTTTTAAGCAAGAAGTTAGCCAGTTTTCAGCTACATCTCTTTCAGAAAAGTGTTTTCAGACTAGTTAAGTTCTTACCCACCTTTCAGAATTTCATTTTTAACGAGCTATCAGTATCTTGTTTGGGAGTAGGACTTATCATTGAGTTGGACTAGGGTCCCAGTTTCATCCATAGTCCGAGAACTATATGCCACAATAGGTCTATTTAGCCCCTCAGTTGAGCATCAGATTAGTAATCATGCCAGTAATGCCTCTATACCCTGGAAAGGTGTTGACACCCAATTTTTACTCTCCACGTTATAAATTAATCTTGAGCTTTTTCAATTTTAAACGATTTTGAAAAAATTGTTTTGTAAAAGGTAAAATATTTTCCAAATCAATTTTTATAATAGTTTTTAAGCAGGAATCTATATTTTTGTATTTAATTATATGAAATTATATAGGTTTACTTAAAAAATTATTTTGGAGGGTAATTTCATGTGAAGATCCTATTTAAGTTAAAAATGCTTAATTTTCTTCAAAATTGATATAAGAATGGAAATTAATCAGTTTCATAAATTTTAAATGAAATAATTATTCTTTAAACAGAATAAATATTTCACTTCGTTTAAACTAAAGAAGCTCAAGTAATTGGTTTTGATTAATTTATCTCTATTTTGACTTTAGCATATACTTCTTGAAATTACTTCAATTGTGGCCGAATTTCATTAAGCCTTCTCAATTTGGTCGTTCCTTAAATTAAATTTGACCACATTTTGCAAAATATGGTCATTCCTTAAATCATCTTATAACCTCTTTGTTTTCAGCCAGTTATATGGCCCAAAAACAATTCCTCAGCCTGCTTCATTTCCCACCGACCCGCCTCAGCCCAATTCACACACCCTTATACTTCTTCTCTTCTTTCTCCTATGCTTTCAACAGATACAACCAAAACGACACCCTCATCTTCTTTTCCCCAACAGAAATAACGATAATAATAAGAACCCTAAGCGCCGCCATCCTCATCCAGCGTTTTCTCTCATTTCTCCTTACAAATCAGCATGCGAAGCATGCGAGAACATTCCCACAAGCCTCTAAAAGAACTACGTGGAGCGATCTCCCTCTACCCTTCGTCCTTTCTCACCAAATCTCGCTCAAAATTGTACCAAGAGGATATGATTTGATGAGCTGTTGAACCTTATCCCCTCAAGGATTCAAAATCCCTCAAGTAAATCCCCAAAAACCCCTGAAAATCCCTCTCCCACATTGCTCAACCCTCCAAAAATCACCCACATCTTCTCCTATATATAGCCTCAATGTTTTCACAGTGAAAGGGGATTCAAGCATTTTTCTAGGGCTGAAACCTTGTAAGACTTCTTTGAGCTTAGGTTTCAACTGAGAAATTTGAAGTTTATTTTTTCGGCGGAGGTGAAGCATTCCGACAAAGTTCGAGTTCCGTTCGCTGCTTCAAAGAAGGTAAACTCTTCATCTTCTCTTATTTTTTATAACGTTATGTTGAGCTGTGTTTCTTGAAAAAAATTATGTTGGTTGGGCTGGTCTTGTGTGACTTGTATGATGTGGTGCTAAGGAAATACAGGTGAAAGTCTAAAAATTTGTTCATTTGAAGTTGTCGTGAAGCCTCAAAATTTTTGTTTGTTCTCTTATTTTCCTGTTCTTCCTGTTTATTTTAAAATGGTTGTGTGTGCTTTATGTGAACGTTGATATGCTATCTGTGAGTGCACATAAGTATTGCTTCATCATTATCAGTTATAGTTTATGTGGATTATGCTAACTAGGCTTTGTCTGAATAAAATTTCAAAATATGTTTTTTAGATAAGCATGATTGTTCTCGAGTGTTCGATTCTGTTTTACCTTGTTAAATCATGGCTAAAGTTGAAATTCCTTTTCCTCACTTAAAACTTGAACAGATTCATGAAGTATGGTTTCTAACACTGATCTACTGATTGGATAATAGTGTTCAAAATATGAAATCCCCTAGTATGATCTTACATAGGTCTCCTGCTTTGCTTCTATCTGATTTTGGCCTGAAAACTTGAGTTTGGTTTAGATTCGTTCATCCATATCACTTGGCTTCTTTATTTTTGATGTCATGTTTTGAACTAGTCATTAAAATCATGTTATTGCGTCCATTTGGTCAAGTTTCTTATCCCTTTCTCAATTTTGTTTTACTTGTACCAGTGTTTATGATTTGCCTTTAACAAAGTTTCACCTTGGGTTATTTTGAACTTGTAATAATATCATCATCTTAGCATGCTTCCATTCCTAATGTGCTCTTGAAATCTTAAAACTTGATCATGTCAAGGCTCGTAAATAGGCAGCCATTATTATTCAAACATAAGGGAGTCTGAAAGAGTAACTTCATAGTGCATTTAGTCGAAACATAGATCGACCTATGACTAATTGGAATAAAGTTTAATTCTTTCATGTGCTTACTGTTGAGCGATGCATGTTCTGCCTTCCTAGATAATGTTATGGCTGTTGAGACATGTATAAATCTAAGTAAGTTAGTAGGTCAATATAAATTGAAAGTGCTCATGGCTGCTATCAATGTGTTGTGATGAGGCTTATCCTTTAAATATGATTTGTTCCTCTTACTATTTCTAAGCTCGATTTAATTGAGTATTAATGGGTAGCATAGCTCAGTTTAGGTTGTTCCCTTATCATTAGCTACAATCTGCACATCTTGGACGTATTTGAATCGAGATCACTGTTATTATTCCTAAGGCATAATATTACTGTATTTTTGACTTATTTGACCATCCTTCCCTTTACCCTTAGTTGCTGCATTTGTATGAGGAATGGCTGCCCTGTGATGATCTATTTTTGCATGATGTGATAATTGCTTGTTTGGAAAAAATTGAAGTTTTAATCCCTTGTTTTAAATAACCTAAGCATGCTTCTAAAACTTCAATAACAAGTAGTAAGTATCAATTGTTAGGAGTTTGAGGCACTCATTAAATTTGGTGGGTATTTTCGTTGTTTGATCTCGTTATCTCTAAATATTGACAAAGTATGAAATTACAACAACAACATACCCAGTGTATTCCCACAACGTGGGGTATGGGGAGGTAGAGTGTACGCAGTCCATACCTCTACCTCAGAGGTGAGGTAGAGAGGCTGTTTCCGATAGACCCTCGGTTCAAGACAAAAATAATCTAAAAATAGGCTAAAAAGGACATAACAAAGATACAGGATAAAAATTCACGATAAAACTACAAGATATGGTAGCAAGTAACATGTAGTAACAAACAATAGATAGAAACAGAGCACTGCCACAAAATAATACTACGAGGAATCCAAGAACAAGAAACAATAAGCGTAGCACTACGATTACTAGTCGGGACAACAAGGAAAAACACTCCTACCTACTAGCATAAACACACTTCTACCTACTACTCTTCTACCCTAATTTGCATCCTTCACACCTTACGATCTAGGGTCATGTCCTCAGCAAGTTGTAACTGCGCCATGTCCTGTCGAATCACCTCTCCCCAATACTTCTTTGGTCTACCTCTTCCTATCCTGTAACCATCCATAGCCAACCTCTCACACCTCTGCACTGGGGCATCCGTGCCTCTCCTCCTCACATGTTCGAACCATCTCAACCTCGCTTCCCGCATCTTATCTTCCACCGATGCCACACCCACCTTATCTCGGATATCCTCATTCCTAATCCTATCTCTCCTAGTAAACCCGCACATCCATCGTAACATCCTCATCTCCGCCACCTTCATCTTTTGAATATGGGAGTTCTTAACTAGCCAACACTCTACTCCATACAACAAAGCTGGTCAAACCACAACTCTGTAGAACTTCCCTTTAAGTTTAGTAGGCACCTTCTTATCACACAAGACTCCAGATGCGAGCCTCCATTTGACAAAGTATGAGATTATAATTTATATATGTGATTTTAAATCAAAACTGGAGCATCGAATATAAATGTAAAACTCTGAATTGAGAAGGTTGAGTCTTATTTGAACTAATGATATTTGAGCTTGACTCTCGTTGAATTTAGCATTCAGATCTTGCTATTTTTTAAGTACACCTATGCTAATTGTTTTCTCTCTTTTTTCTGTGTGCATGAACTGTCCCTAGTCCGTTCTGGATTCAACATATCTCTCCTTGCATCTCTCGCGATAGGTCATGGCCCCATATCCCTTGAGTCTAACCATGCCAAGTCTTAAAGGGACTGCCGCACAACCATTGAAAGCAAATTTACAGGTCTTGCAAAAAGGAAAAATTGGCCAAAGCCCACATGAAAATGAGCAGCAGTAGCCTAAAGCAGGCTAAAAGGTTAAGGAAAATGGGCCAAGCCCATAGCAGAAGATGTAGCAGCAGTCCAAATGGGCTAAATTGGAAGAAGTGGACCAAAAGTCCAAAAATGTAGCAGCAAATGGGCTAAAAAGCCCAAAAAATTAGACTTAGGATAGGTTTTGGACAAAGTTCAATATCTAATTAAGCCAAAGGCTTAATTATTTCTTCTCTTCTCTTTGTTTTGCTTAGTATTAGAATTGTTGTATTAATTAGGCTAACATTTAACTTAGTTGAATTATCCCCAAAAGAAGAACTTTTCCTGTTTGTTTTAAATTTTTCACATGTCTAGTTAAAATTCTTTATATGAAAATCATTCAAAAAATTGAATTGCTTACTGTTTTATTTGATGAATGAGGTCACGTTTGCCCCAAAATTGTTATTACTTCGCTTGTCTCTAGTCTCATTATCAACTCTCATATTTTCAAAAATAACAAGTGAAATCTCTTTGGGTTTGATACTTACGGGAAATTCCTATTTGCTTACTTTAAGTGATAGTCATTTTTCTTAAAAAAATAATATATTTTCCTCAAATTATTTCCAACAAATTTAAGATTTTATTACTTGTCTTTTGGAACAATTGTCTTGTCATTCTCGTATTTTTAAAAATAAATATTTCCATAAGTTAGTTAAATGAGTTAGTTTTAAACAAAATCGGATAACCACAAGTTAGTGAATTTCTCGAGCGCCTTTAAAACCTTCTCGGGATATTAATGAGAACCTCTTTGATGTGCCGCCATTTTACGGCACTTTCGACTCCTTTTAACTAAGAACAATCGTACGTTTTCAAGCAACCGTCGTTGTTTTTGATGTTTTTATGTTATATTTGTAGGAAATGGAGACAAACATGGAAACGGAAGGAAATACGCGAAAAAGAGCATTCTGGATAAGAGTGACGGTTCAGGTGACGGTCCGTCAAGGGTGTGACGGTCCGTCACCCAAACCGTCACACCAAGGCAGCAAGTGAGGCAGTCCACTGCCTAAGGGTGACGGTCCAGGCGACGGTCCGTCAACCCTGTGACGGTCCGTCAGCCTGGCCGTCACACTTAGGCAGTCCGCGACGCGGAATCCGAGCGTTTTTGGGATTGGTTTCCTAGACTCCTATAAATACCCTATGTTAGTTTTATTTTAATTATTCATTCAATATACAATAGTTCTCCCAATAGTTTTAGGAGTTTTTGAGCGAGTTTTGAGAGAGGAAACGCGCTACACACGGTTTCCTTCTCCTCAAGCTTGTTCTTGAATCGTTCTTGGGATCTTGGTTTTTCTTGTTCTTGGATAATTGAAGATTGTTTTCACTATATTGTAAGAATCCATTCTCTTTATTATGAATACAATTCTCTTCTCTTTTCTTTATAGCATGATTAACTAAACCTCCCACAACTAGGGTTGTGGGAGCCATGGCAAACGTAGCGATATAGATTCCGGGTAGCGTTGGGTTCAATATATGTATTGTCACATTGTTAATCATTCATTATTTAACGTTTTCTAGTGGTTGCAAACATTAGAACATGCCTAGGTTTAAGTTTGCTTGAGTAAAGAGGTTAAAACCGGGAAACTTGATTAACAACAAGGATTCGAGACTACTAACTCTCGTCTAATGATTAATGCTGTAACTAGATTAATCTACTTGATGTTTAGGATTGAAATCTAAAAAGCACATCTTTTCGAGGTCGAGAGAATAGAAAAGGAAATTTGTTTATTTGGTCGAGAGACGTTTAGACGATACCATTACTTCAATCACATCGTGACACGCATATAAAAAGAACCCGATTAAGCCTAGAATCGACATTGTTACCAACGCCATGGTAAACACTTCCCTAGTTCATTCTCCTATTGATTATCATTCATACGTTAATTGTTCATTTTGTTTACGCATTGTTTACACAAAACCCCCTATTTACCGGAAACTATTGACGACTAGTCACATACTTCACTAAAGGCTTAATCTTCACCATATTCCCTGTGGGATCGACCCTAACCTTTGTTGGGTTCTATATTTGACTACGACCGCTTACGCTTCTTTAATTAGAGGTGTAGTTTTGGCGTTATCAAAAAGTGGCGCCGTTGCCGGGGAATACGGTTGTTAATTAAGTCTGGTGTGTTTATTTGATTCTTAGTCATAATTTCCCGCTTTACGTTTATTTGTTGTTTTTGTCTTTGACAGGGTACACAGTTGTGCATGCCAAGTACCCGAAGTTCGGGGGAACAAATTTTACCTTACGACCCCGAGCTTGCTAGAACATTGAGGCGGAATATGGCCGCACAACTAGAGGCAGCGAGGATCGCTGCAGAACTGCAGGCCCAACAAAATCTGAATGCTGGTGGTCTGCAGGATGAGATCGCAAGGAATGATGAGGATCTCGACTTAGATGGAGCTGGCGCTACGGGCGCCATTGTTGTTCCACCGCTACCGCCCGGAGCCAAATTCAACATCACTAGCACGATGATCCAGCTGTTGAACTTGAGAGGAGTGTTCCGAGGTGTCGCTGGGGAGGATCCAAACCAGCACCTAATGAATTTCATGGGCATATGCAAGTCGTTTGAACTACCAGGCGTGAGTCAGACAGCGATCAGGCTCAGGTTGTTTCCGTTGTCTCTGTTTGATGAGGCAGCATTGTGGTTGACAGAGCTGACCCCCGACTCTATCGCAACGTGGGGAGAGTTGAGAGGAGCTTTCCTAGAAAGGTTCTTTCCTCCCTCTCGGATGATACAGTTGAGGGACGAGATTAACAACTTTAGGCAGCAACCGCACGAAGCACTGCACGAGACTTGGTTGCGATTCAAAAAGAAGATAACACAATGCCCGAACCATCAGTTGACCGATAACTTTTTGATGCAGACGTTCTATCGGGCACTGAATTCGGCTACCAAGCCGACGTTAGACAACGCAGCAGGTGGTGCATTCATGGGTCTTACCTTTGTTGAGGCCACAACTACTTTGGACAGGCTCACCAAAACCAACAGGGCCTGGCACACACGAGATTCAGAGGTTGCAGCTAGCACCTATACCGTTGGTATGTCAGGAGAGCAGCGTAGGAAACAGGAGGAGCGCGACCATGACATGGCGCATCTGAAAACGCAGTTGGACCTACTGACCAAGCACTTGTTCTCAGGAGGTATGGAGAAGGTACAAGCGGTGGGTTCCCAAGGTATGGAGACTGAGGAGGCGAATTACTTGGGGGGTTTCCAGGCCAATGGCCAGGGAAACCAAGGTCGGAACTACCAGAGAGACAACCACTATGAGAAAGATGGTTACAGAGATCGCGATCAAGGTAGCTGGAGGAATAACACCGATAGAGGTGGGTTGTATGTACCACCTGGTAATCGGGACAAAGCTGGCAATGAGGCAGGGACTTCCAAGCTAGAGAACATGATGGTGAAGATGCTGCTAAAGGTGGAATCGACTGACTCTGGGGTAAAGGCAATGCGGACTGAGTTATCAACATTGAGTCAGGTAGTGGAGTCACATTCTACCGCGGTCAATCAATTGGAGCAGCAAGTGGGGCAAATCTCGGCGTCTCTGAACCAAAGGAAGGTAGGTGCCTTGCCGAGTGACACGACTCATCCGAGGAATGACGCAAGCTGTATGGCGATCACCACAAGAAGCGGAAAAATATTACCGGAATCACATCCGGTAACTCAGACTCAAGGTGATGCTGCGGATGATGAAGAGGCGGTAGAGGTGGAAACTCCAAAGCCCGCAGAGAAAAGCAAGGAAGCTGAAAAGCTTCCAACTATGATGCCTCGACCACCACCTCGTTCCCACAGCGTTTGAAGAAGAAAGCTGACGATGGTAAGTTCCTGAACTTCATGACCATGCTGAAGCAGATTTCAATAAACATACCATTAGTGTAAGCGCTGGAACAAATGCCCGGTTATGCCAAGTTCATGAAGGACTTGATTACAAAGAAGAGGTCGGTAAGTGTTGAACCGGAAGATAACCTCCACCACTGCAGCGCTATTTCTTCAAGGTCCTTAGTCGAAAAGAAGGAAGATCCAGGCGCTTTCACTGTTCCCTGCACTGTTGGGAAGCTCAACTTCGGGAAAGCCTTGTGTGATCTAGGTGCTAGCATCAACTTGATGCTGCTAGCCGTCTACAATCAACTGGGTTTGGGAGCTCCTAAACCAACGTCCATAAGAGTGATGATGGCTGACCATTCGGTAAAGCGACCTGTGGGAGTATTGTCTGATGTGCTAGTAAAGATCGGTAAGCTTATCTTCCCAGCTGACTTTGTGATCTTGGATTGCGAAGTGGATTTTGAAGTTCCCATAATCTTGGGACGACCATTGCTAGCCACAGCAAGAGCATTGGTTGACATGGAAAAAAATGAATTGACCTTCCGATTAAACAATGAAGTGGTCAAGTTCGATGTGTCCAAATTGATGAAGCAACCAAGTGACATGAGGGTGGTCGCGGTCACCAATGCTATTGAGGGAGGCCCTGCAGATGCGTATCTTGAGGAGAAGCAGGTAAAGGAAAGCGGTGAAAGGTCAAGAAAAAGAAAACACCGCAAGAGAATCTGCAAAGAAAGAGCGAAGAAGTTGTCGCGACTAGCGATGGAGCCCAAAAAGGAAGCTGGAACGCCACACTCCATCGAGTTCTCTTGTTTTGGAGACCCTGGCGGTCTCCAACATCATTCCAGAATCTGAGTCATATCGACTTCACAGGTATTCCTTTCTCTCACAGATTTTAGCTTTCATATGGATGCATTGGGGACAATGCATGAGTCTAAGTTGAGGGTGTGGGGAAACCTGTGAGTCACCACCGAGGGTTTTTGTTGCCGTGTTTCTTTTCCCTCCGGTGTGCTATCTAGTAGAACCGGCATGTTTAGGTTGTTAGTTTAAATTTTTTTTTAGTGTCTATAGTGATAAATGGCGTTTTTGTGGACTAAAAAGAGGCCCCTTAAAATTTTTCTGGTTGTGCACTTATGTTGAAACGATTGACTGTCTGGATCTTTGGATGTCATTGTGTGATCATGATTAGAATGAGTATGCTTAAGCCGAGCGGCTGTTTAATAGTTGGTAGTGGTATAGTTTCTTGGTGCCAAGAGTGTGTGCGCGTATTTTGTATAAATTCTTACTTTGTGCATGCATCTAGAACTTGCCCGGTCTATTTTGTTAAGTTTGAAGTTTGGTTGCTTAGGAAAGGATCACAGGCCCTTTTTGTGTGCAGTCCACTTAACCTAAAAGACCGTCCAAATATAAATAACCCCTTTGATCCCTGTTTGAGCCATAATTGACCTTGTTCTTTCAATAACCTGTCACCATTCCTATTTAACTTGGAATCCCTATTTTGGCCCTGGTCCTTCCTTGGACATCGTGCACCTCAACTCAGGCAATCAGCCTAAGTTGAGGGTGGCTACTATAGAGATAAACCTTGTTTTGGCCCTGGTCCTTCCATGGACATGGTGCACCTCAACGTAGGCAATCAGCCCAAGTTGAGGGTGGCTACTACAGAGGTAAATGATAAGAAAAAGAGGATGAAGAAGATTGGTTGGGAATAGAATAAAAATTCGGGTGTGTGCCTAAGAAAAGAAAAGAAAAATAAAAAGAGATGAAAAAGATCGAAAAAGTAATAAAAAGAATTGTCAAGATAAAGAGGCCGCACCTGTAGCTAGAGAGAAGGAAATAAAAAGGTGAAGAAGGATGGGCAAAATAAAGTTATGTGGTAATAAGAAGTCGGTAGTTCCAAGGAGGGCTTAGTCACTAACCCCTAAATGTACCATACCTGCACCTGAAACCTCATTACAAGCCTAAACAAGTCCTGTAGTGATCCTGAGCGGCTTTCTGAAGAACTGAAATAGAATAGTAAGGGCAAGCCTATGGTATCGCATGTGCATTGTTTGAAATCGTTGTGAGTGTGAGCGCTTACCTAGTCCCAAATCTTGTGTGTGGGATTTCTTTGTGGTGAGGGCACCAAGATGTCTGTATTGTCTATTGATTGTTAGGATCGCTGCGCGTGTGTATGTGGAATGTTCTATCATATCAGAATGACATGTTTGGATCCTTGCAAGTTAGTGTTTCATACATTTGTGTGCTACGAGGGAGCTGGATTTAATGAACTAATGAATGACCATGAGTTGCTAGAGACACGAATTTGTTTTCTTAGTTGAGTCGTCGTATTGTTTTTTGTTTATGTCATGTTGCTTGAGGACAAGCGAACGTTTTAAGTTGAGGGTGTTGATGTGCCGCCATTTTACGGCACTTTCGACTCCTTTTAACTAAGAACAATCGTACGTTTTCAAGCAACCATCGTCGTTTTTGATGTTTTTATGTTATATTTGTAGGAAATGGAGACAAACATGGAAACGGAAGGAAATACGCGAAAAAGAGCATTCTGGATAAGAGTGACGGTTCAGGTGACGGTCCGTCAAGGGTGTGACGGTCCGTCACCCAAACCGTCACACCAAGGCAGCAGCCAAGGCAGCACCACTGCCTAAGGGTGACAGTCCAGGCGACGGTCCGTCAACCCTGTGACGGTCCGTCACCCTGGCCGTCACACTTAGGCAGTCCGCGACGCGGAATCCGAGCGTTTTTGGGATTGGTTTCCTAGACTCCTATAAATACCCTATGTTAGTTTTATTTTAATTATTCATTCACTATACAATAGTTCTCCCAATAGTTTTAGGAGTTTTTGAGCGAGTTTTGAGAGAGGAAACGCGCTACACACGGTTTCCTTCTCCTAAATCTTGTTCTTGATTCGTTCTTGGGATCTTGGTTTCTTGTTCTTGGATAATTGAAGATTGTTTTCACTATATTGTAAGAATCCATTCTCTTTATTATGAATACAATTCTCTTCTCTTTTCTTTATAGCATGATTAACTAAACCTCCCACAACTAGGGTTGTGGGAGCCATGGCAAACGTAGCGATATAGATTCCGGGTAGCGTTGGGTTCAATATATGTATTGTCACGTTGTTAATCATTCATTATTTAACGTTTTCTAGTGGTTGCAAACATTAGAACATGCCTAGGTTTAAGTTTGCTTGAGTAAAGAGATTAAAACCGGGAAACTTGATTAACAACAAGGATTCGAGACTACTAACTCTCGTCTAATGATTAATGATGTAACTAGATTAATCTACTTGATGTTTAGGATTGAAATCTAAAAAGCACATCTTTTCGAGGTCGAGAGAATAGAAAAGGAAATTTGTTTATTTGGTCGAGAGACGTTTAGACGATACCATTACTTCAATCACATCGTGACACGCATATAAAAAGAACCCGATTAAGCCTAGGATCGACATTGTTACCAACGCCATGGTAAACACTTCCCTAGTTCATTCTCCTATTGATTATCATTCATACGTTAATTGTTCGTTTTGTTTACGCATTGTTTACACAAAACCCCCCCTATTTACCGGAAACTATTGACGACTAGTCACATACTTCACTAAAGGCTTAATCTTCACCATATTCCCTGTGGGATCGACCCCAACCTTTGTTGGGTTCTATATTTGACTACGACCGCTTACGCTTCTTTAATTAGAGGTGTAGTTTGGGCGTTATCACTCTTACCTCGAATCTCTTAAATATTTAAAGCTTTTTTCTGTTTTAAGATTTTAAATATTTTCCAAGGTTTTTCTTAGTTTATCCTTAAATTAAATTAAGTGACGACTCTTGCTCTTTTCTAAAATCATTTTGAAACTTCAGCTTGATTTTTTGAAATACTTTTTTCAAGTCATAAACCATCTTTTCACAAAAATACAAGGTATATTGGGTCCTTTCAATGGGGCGTATGCATCAGACTCCATAGTTATCTCACGTGGTTTATATCGGTTAACAAACTCTCCCAAAGAATTAGACTCAGTAAATATATACTTGGCCCTCAGTTTAGTTTTACTGCTTTACACTATGTCTTTTCAGAATATTCCTGCATTTTAGATTTTATGCATCTTATCATTTTGGGCAATTGTACTATAGATTTAGTTTGCATTTATACAGATAATCAATATTTTAGCATATTCAGTTGTCTTTTAGTTTGCATATTTTGCATGCTCAGTACATTCAAAGTACTGATCGCATACTCCTTGTGTTGAATTATATCATGATGCAGGTTCAGGCACTCAGTCTCAACATCGCGATTAGTATGATCCAGTGCCATCTCAGCGACTACCAGTGGTGAGTCCTCGTCATCCGAGGATGGACTTTTATGATGCTTTCTTTAGTTATTTCAGTTTTAGTATTTAGAGTTAGTTGTGGACTTGTCCCAGCAACTCCTCAATTAGTAGAGGGTTTTCAGACATAGAGCCATACATTTTAGCTTGTTTTAGTCTAGTAACTTGTTCACACTTGGTTTAAATTCAGAACTTTTCAGATTATAATACCACTTGCTTAATTATTTTCGCACAGCTTCCGCTCTGTTTTTATTTCTCAGAAATTGTTTTAGTTTATGATATGCCATGGTTTAGCTTGGGGTCACTTGTGACTCTAAGCACCGTGTTATGCCCAGGGGTGGGCTCGGGGTGTGACAACGGGTAAGAAATATTTTGGCAAATAGTGACTACTCTTCCCTAAGCACTCTAAGACATCCACTTTTAATTCACTCACTTCCTCATATCGCCTCAACCTTAAATCTCTATTCACACTTCCTTTAACTACCTCCATTCCTTTTGGTGTCGCCCTTTTCATTAATTCATTTATCATTAGCAAGGAGATCTATCTATTCTTTCTCTTTTCTATGTCTGAGTTTGCTCATTGTTTCTTTTTTTTCTCCCTACTAACAACATACCAGTTATTTTCACATGGGCAACACATTTAATTCTTTTTCCTGTCACACCTAATTCCCTCAACTTTCTCTTCCTCTTCTTTTGTTCCCGCTCATTTTGCAATTCTCGATACTAAAGTGCATTAGGGAACCTTTTGGATCAAAGTAGTCAAATAAAGGGGAAATAGGTTACTTAGTGTGGCAAGTCAAAGAAATAGGCTATTAGGATCAAAGGGGCTGACGAAGGATAATGTTAAGGACGTACAAACAAAAGTCAAAAGAATTAGGCTTACAAAGAAACTCTTTTATCACCTCCCACTATCATGACACAAAGTAAGATATCATACACATGCAGGGCAGGTTCTAGATATGCAGGAAACTCAACAAATCCTCACCACACATGTCACCCTAGCAAACAAAGTGGTTTCCTACAATCACATATTTATGCACAACCAAATTGAATGAACTTTCATTAGTAATCCAATCTTTTTTCATTTTCGAGTCTAGTTAAAGAGTCTATGTGTCTCTAATGAAGTCTCTACTTACTTTTCTATGCATCATTCAAGAGAATTACCCATGATGTCTAGCAAATGCATAAGTAGAGTATCATGTTTTCAACTAGCGAAGCGATGGGTTCTAGTTTTACGATCCTATGAGTACTCATTTTTCCTTAAAATGATAGTCATCCATCCATCATATATAATAGTCAGTACCTATGACTGACACAACCCTACAATAAAAAATCTATTCGGTTCAAATGGACTATCCTCGTGAAAACACCAAAAACAAAATACGAGGAACCCAATCTATAGACTCAAAAAAATTACTACTGAATATCAGAACCTAACTAATTACCACTAATAGAGATAGAAAAATGGATAGAAGACTGCACATAGATACTTATTACAAATCATCCAACCATTACTAGACCCTATACTAGAAAATCAAATACAACTCAATAATGAAGATACAGAGAAATGACAATGAGTCCCCAAGCCCAACTTGAACAAATATAGCAACGAAAGTCACAAGAAAATTGCATTTCTCCCACCCCACACTCAAGCAATAACATTGTCCCCAGTGCTTCAACCAATACAAAAATTCAAAAAGGGTTGAGAGGAAAAGAACTTCCTGGGCATCATCGTCAGAGGGACCATAAGCAAGGTCTCACATCTTTGAATCAACACCATCGGACTCTTCTGACTCCAAGTCTAAGTCCTCTCTAGCCTACTCTGTATTAGTAGGAATGTCATCATCTACCAACTCTTGGTAACCTGGTCCAACTCTACATAGGGCCCTCGCAT
Source organism: Jaltomata sinuosa (assembly GCA_003996215.1). Classification (NCBI taxonomy): domain Eukaryota; kingdom Viridiplantae; phylum Streptophyta; class Magnoliopsida; order Solanales; family Solanaceae; genus Jaltomata; species Jaltomata sinuosa. The sequence goes on along the minus strand of QJPP01004022.1, from coordinate 80,871 downwards.
GCTCACTAAACAGGTAAGTCACATTCAGCTCATCCATCTTCTCCAGGTTAGGTGGTCGACCTCCACACTTCAAGTTCAACATAACAACGTCATGCAAATAACTGCCATAATTATCTTTTCGAGCATTACACCCAATAATGATAAGAATAGGCCTATGATATGTGTTAGGCTCTTTTATCTTTGCCACATCAACTCTTCTAACATTAATAGAGGCTTATACTCCACCTCTTGTTCCTCAATATGCAACTCCTTCAAGTATTAGTTCAGAAGACCTCCAATGTGTACCTATAGCCCTTGTGTAGTCGTGCCTTCCTCATCGACAATTATAACAAATCACCAATATTTATTATCTCTCCCTTCATTAAAGAATACACTAAGAAAACCTGATCATGAGTGATATAGGATATATGCTTGCCTAAAATGAGACTATGACAAATAACTTTCAACCAAACTCTGACCTCTGTATTAAGGTGGGCAAATAGAAAAGTGCAATGGGTGCCATTCCCGAGGTGGTGAGTCCACCTAGAAATGGATCTTGGGCTATATAAAGTGTGGTCATGTCTATATGGAGGCCTGATGTTCAATACCCTTAGTGGAGTAGGATCCACATTCAGGGTGCCCAATAAATGGTTCAAAGTGGAGGCTGTGAAATCCACCACTTGGCCCTTTATCTTCACTTGGTTGCTTTGGCTACGCGGGAACCAATTGGCATATAACTCCCTTACCAAATTAAGATTACACTCCACAGGTTCATTAAAGATAAAATCCATCCCAAGGGTGTGAAATCTCTCAAGAATACTCGAAAACTCTGTTGATAGGCCAGCCCTATTAATCTTCTCATCTGGGAAGTATTTAGCTTCCTTATTCTCCTCAAACCATATTTGGCCATCTTTCTCAACCCATAGTAAACCAAACCTCCTTGCAGGCTCAAGAAAGGTAGTTTGTGCCTGTGAAGATTGTCCCATTTGAGACCTCTTATTTCCTTGGCTTGTTGAAGCTCTTTTACCCTTGCTTGCTTTTGGGGCCATTGTACCTACAAAGAAGTGAAACACATAATCAGCCCCACATCCTAAATGACTAGCGAGAATAAGGTTAGGGAGGTTGGAACGAATTAATTTGCTGGCATAATATTTATAGTCTCATTCGAGGGTACTCAAACTTTCCCTTGGCAAAAATCATTGACTACACCCCATCATAAGCATTTTCCATCAATCAATCATTCAATCAATAAATTGCCCACACGAATGTACAATAACAAATATAACATCAAATTTTGAATTACACATGGGCCTTAGGGAGTTTCCAACATATACCACAATTTGACATTTTAGCCTATCCTTCACAACACAATTGGCCCACTGCTATGTTATGCTACTCCCTAAGTTTCTTAACAATAATAATAATACATTTAAACATCAACCACAAGGATTAGGAATTAAAACAATTTCATGCAATTTTTGGACTAGGGAAGCGGCAAAATCATGATGAAAGCATAAGTAAACTTGAAGTTCTTACCTTGCACTTGGTGGTAGAGTGAAAAGTGAAAGAAAACTTGAAAATTAGAGTTGCAATCACGGGGAAAGGGAGAGAATTTCAGAGGGGGCAGCGTAGTTCTTTGTGATTTAGGGTGAGAAATGGCAAAATTATGCTAATGGGGTATTTAAACAAAGCTCACAGGTTGGGTCGACCCGGCGGGTTTAGTGAATATTTTACCTAAACAAAAGTCATGTGCAATTCCCTTCCTAATGTACCAACTGGAAGGCACACCGCAAAGCCCAAAGCGCTAATTGTCTACCATGGCACAGTTCCCAATGGGGGAGGCACTATTTTATCGATCTCTCTGAAGTTTTTGGACAGAGGTATTGCAGGCCCTAATGTGGTCACCCTAGTCTGCATCGTGGGGCTTAATGCAACATCCTTAAGGTGCTCTACGGGCCCTTTTTTTGGACGGTGTTCTTACCTTTGGGCCTTAACTTGCCCGATAATGAATTTTCTACCACCTTTATCCCTTGCCATAAATAAAAAACAACAAAAAATTTAGAAAGGTGGGTTGCCTCCCATCAAGCACCTTAGTTTTAGTCGTGGCACGACACATCTTTTTATATTTTTGTTTTTTTATATATCCTACACTATTACATTATAATCATGAGTATCCTCTCGAGTAGCACTTAATTTTACATCGCAGCACAATGCACCTCACCTCAGTCTTTAGACAAGGTAATTGAGGACTTTTTCCTATCCACATCTTCAGCCCAATAATGCTTCACTCGCTATGCATTTCCCATTAAATGCTGCACTTTTGTCTTCCTGCCATAGCTATACAGCTTTATGTGCAGTCATCCTCACCACTTCAAATAGACTAAACCACTTTGACCAAAGCTTTTTGGGGAAAAGCTTTAGTGTTGAATATAATAGAAGTACCTTTTGGCCTACTTCAAAAGAACATGAAAGGATATGCTTGTCATGACACTTCTTTGTTTTCTCCTTGTAGAGTTTAGCATTCTCATACACGTGCAACCAAAATTCATCAAGCTCTTGGAGTTACAACATACTCTTCTGCCAGCTAACTCTGAATCAAGGTTGATCTTTTTGATAGCCTAATATATTAGTGCTCTAACTTTACCGGCAAGTGAAACGCCTTACCATACATAAATCGATATGGTGAAGTCCAAATAGGTGTTTCTTTATGCAGTACGGTAGGCCTATAATGCATCATCTAGCTTAACCACCCAATTTTTTTGCTGCGCATTCACTGTCTTTAGTAGAATTTGCTTCACCTCACAATTGGACACCTCTATATGCCCACTAGTTTAGGGATGATATGCAGTAGCAACTTTATGTCTTACCCCATACTTAGCCAAAAGATTTTGTAACCAATTGTTGATAAAGTGTGTACCTCCATCACTAATGATCACCCTTGGAGTTCCGAACCTTGTAAAGATATGCTTCTTCACAAATTTGAGCACCACTTTTGCATCATTGGTGGGAAGAGCAATGGCCTCAACCCATTTGGAGACATAATCGACTGTGACAAGAATGTACTTGTTACCAAAAGAGGGTGGAAAAGGCATAATGAGATTGATACCTCACACATCAAAGATTTTTACCTCAAGAATGTTGTGTAAAGGAATATCGTGCCTTCTCAAAAAGTCCACATTCTTTGACATTGATCATAACCCTTTACATACGCTGATGCATCCTTAAATAATGTAGGCCAAAAAAAGTCAGATTGCAATACTTTCTATGCTGTCAGCTCACCTTCATGATGTCCACCATATGGTGAAGAATGACATTTCTCAAGAACTTGCTTCACTTCATTCTCCAGAATGTATCTCTGAATCACTTTATCTGGGCCCTTGTTTGAACAAATAGGGCTCATCACACACATAAAAGCGAGAATCATGATAGAGCTTCTTCTTTTGTTGGGTGGTTGCTTTAGGCAGATACACCCCCACTCACCAACAAATTCACTATATATGCATACCAAGGTAGATCTTCAATACTTTATACAATGAGTTGTTCATCAGGAAATTCATCACAAATCTGCCTATCTTTAGTCACATGCGACAAATCCTTATGTCTGGATAGATAGTCTGCTACCTGGTTTTCTCTACCTTCCCTGTCCTTGATCTCAATATTAAATTCTTGTAAAAACATAATCCACCTAATAAGCCTCAGCTTCATATCTTTCTTGTTGAATAAGTAACAGATTGCAGCATGATTCATTTGTATAATCATCTTAATTCCCACAAGATAAGTCCAAAATTTATCAAACGCATACACTAATGTTATCATCTCTTTCTCAGTCACCGTGTAATTCGCTTGCACAATGTCAATAGTTCTTCTAGCATAGTATATAGAGTGAAAGACCTTGTCCTTTCTTTGACCCAAAATAGCTCCTACTGCAACATCACTCGCATCACACATCAAATCAGAAGGCAATTCCTAATCAGGTGCAATCAAGATGGGGGCTTCTACCAATCTCTTTCTCAACTCCTCAAATGATTTCATACAATCAACACAAAATTTGAACTTCATCTCTTTCTATAATAGTCTGCACATAGGTCTACAAATCTTAGAGAAGTCTTTAATGCCTATAAAAGCTTGCATGCTCAAGAAAACCTTTCACTCCTCTCATAGAAATAAGAGGTGGTAGCTTTTCAATCACTTCAACCTTCACAAGATCCTTCTCAAGACCTTTCCTAGACACCTTGTGACTAAGGACAACACCTTCCTTGACCAAAAAGTGGCACTTTTCCTAATTTAAAACCAAGTTTGTCTCCTTACATCTAGCCATGACCCTGTTAAGATTTTGCAAAAAGCTTCAAAAGAGCTTCCAAATATCAAAAAATCATCCATTAATACCTTCAAGAAATCCTCCACCATATCTAAGAAGATAGCCATCATACATCTCTAAAATGTTTGCCAGTGCATTACAAAGTCCAAAGAGCATGTGTTAGAAAGCATATGTGCCATAAGGACAGGTGAAAGTCATCTTCTCCTAATCTTTCAGACTAATAACCATTTAATTGTACCTTGAATATCCATCTAAGAGATAGTAGTGCTCTTATCCTGCTAGTCTGTCCAATATTTGATCAATAAAAGGAATAAGATAATGATCCTTTCAAGTAGCATCATTCAATTTCATGTAATCCATGCATATATATGCCACCCAATAACTATAAGCCTTCACAACTCCAAATACATCAACACCAACTATGTCCAAACTTTTGTGATAGAAATGACCAGTGAGACCACCAGGACTACAAGCATTGTCTCCATTTAACTCAAACATTGCTTTCTTCATTTCATCAAAAGTAGGGATGCGATTCAACTTTCTATTATCATCATCTGTCATGATTCCTAGAACATATTGGATCAAGGTCATCTCATTTGTATTAGTAGTTCCAGTAAAATGATTCTAGAAAAAGGACACTACTTCATTGGCCACATGTTCACTCCCCCCAACCCACTCTTCATCAGCTTTCTGAATTTCATTAATAGTCAAATATTTTCTCCTTCCATTTATCAGGTTGTGGAAAAATCTTGTGTTCATATATCCTTTTGTGAACCAGTCAATTCCTGCTCCCCTCCACCCCAGTTTCCTCTTCATAATGCATATATTGCTTTATTTCAGCTTGAGCTTTTTGAAGGTTTGCTCTGTTTACACTAGTAGGAAATTCTTCAAATAGTTATTCATTGATTCTCGCAATATCCTCCATGGAGATTAATTATTTGAAGATATCTCCAAAATATGCTATACTCTATTTAGAGAGAAAATTTTGTCTTCTTTATCTTTTGCTTTAATTGTATAAAGATATCAGTATCATTATTAGCTACCCAATTTTCCTTAACCACACCCATGAACTCTTTTTTTGTTTAGAACTTGAGAAATTTGAATTGTCTTGTAACCTGTGGAGCATGCACCTTCCACACCTCACAAGAAAGTAGGAGAGGTGCATGATCAGATCCAGTTCTAGACAAATGTTCTACTTCTGACAAGCCAAAGTAATTCTGAATTTCTTAATTACCCACCATTCTATATAGTCTATTGAAAATACAATCTTCATCTGCTTTGTCATTCCACCAAGTGAAAGGGATACCTTTGAAGCTGAGGTCAAATAATTCACAAAAGTTTAGACAGAAAGAAAAGTCCTCATATTCTGAGGGTGGTCAAGAAGACCACCTATTTTCTCCTCTTCATTTAAGATGACATTAGGGTCACCTACAACCAACCAAGAGTAACTTATATCACTAGCCAGATTGTAGATGTCCTCTTATAGATCCAATCTCTCCAAAGAATCACATTTAGCATAAACAAGTGTAACAAGCATAACTTTGCCACTATCTTGAAAGAGTAGATTTATTAAGATATGTGGGTAAGAATCTAGTATAACTTCCACTAGTACACCCTCTTGAAAGAAACTCTATGAAGTTTGGCTTGAAGTGCAGCGCATTGGCCATAGCACTGGCATGTCAGTGCTCTGCCTAGTGCGGCGTATTATCCTTATGCTCGCATGAAATTTTCATCGAAGTCATGGAACAAGTTTTGGTTGATTTCTAATTGAATCTTTGAGTCAAATAACTTGATTCTGAAGCTTTATCATGCGTACGGGATGACTATAAACATGATTCGAGGTGCGAGGTGTTACATATAATGATAATAGATATTTTTCAATGTCCTCTCTCTTGGGATTGCATACTTATAACTATCAGGTGATGTGGATTAATCGCAGCCCTCGCCCTTCATTAATCAACATCTAATCTCGACCCTTCATTTCAAACTTTTAAAAATTTTGCGTGTTCCATTCCGACCCCATCCTCCAACATTTCTAATCTCATAACACAAATCACACAAAAAAAATCTACAAACTCTATAATGTTGCCACTAGTATGAAAAAACAAATGAGCTCTCATGGCTACCCAAAAATTATAAAAAGAAATAAGAAGAGGACTATTTATTATATATTTCGTTAAATATTAAAAGAGAGTTCTTCATTTGGACTCAATTTCACTATTTGAATTCTTTATTCTTTGCGAGATAAGAAAGAAGTGTTGACTTATAAGGAGTGTTTGGAAGCTGGTTAGAGTTGTATAAGTATTAATAATAAGAGAATCTATATATTATTTTATGCAGGGTATAGTTATTTATGTATTAATTATTTTATTTTCTACTTGCATAAAAAAATACATATTATTTATCATGAATAATTTACATCCTAACTAACTATCAAACATGATATTAATTATGCCTCTCTTAATACATGAATAACTTACTTCATTATTAGCTACAGACTAATTATTAGAGAAGATTTGATCCCAATTTTATTATGAAGTTATAAGATTATGGCTCGTGTTTTGGTGGGCAATTAAAAGAAGGGATAAGGGTAAAAAAAATACCCCTCTACTTTTGTTCAATGGTTAGGCTTGCCTTTTATTACTCTATTGGGTCAAATATACCCCTGCCGTTACAAAAGTATTCAAATATGCCCCTCTTTTTAACACTTTATCACCATGCCAAGTTAAGAGTTCACGTGGCCTGACATTTTGGGTGAGGTGGATGCCACATGGAATACCACCTCAACATTAAAAAAAAATCCTGTTTTGTTTCAAAATATTTTCTTCTTCTTAAAGAAGTTTTATTAATTAGTATTTAATTTGTCTATTAAAATAATTAAAATATTCAAAAAAAATAATTCCTCTCCCAACTCCTCTCCCAGCCCCACCCCACACTCCCTCCCCCTGCCACCATCTTCTTCTCTCCCTCACCTACACCCTTCCCATACCCTTCGTCTCCCAGCCCTATTTCTATTTTTTCTTTTCTTTTTATGCTCAAAAATTGCATTTGTTCTAAAGTTAATTTACCGAGGAACCTTGTCTTAGAGGCAGATGGTTGGAAGACGATGACGAAGGCTTGTGTCGTGGCAGTGGCCATTTTAGAGTTATCAAGAAAATTGCGATAGGGTTTAGGATGAGCTAAAATAGGTTATGTTTGTTCTATATGCAATTGTGCTTTCTATTTGAATGAGTATTATTATGACATGGTGCAAATGGTAGGCGAGGAGAAATTTCTCTGCTAAAAAATGCAGAAGAGAAAATGCATTTGAATATTTCAATTTATTTTTTTTGAATATTTTAATTTTTTTAAATAGATTAAATTAAATAATTAATAAAACTTATTTAAGAAGAAGAAAATAATTTGAAACAGAAAAAAAAAATCTAATGTTGAGGTGGAATGCCACATGGCATCCACTTTACCCAAATGTTAGGCCATGTGGATTCTTATCTTGTCATGGTGTAAAAGTGTTAAAAAAGAGAGGCATATTTGAATACTTTTATAATGGCAGAGTTATATTTGACCCAATAGTATAACGAAGGGCTAATTTAACCATTAGACAAAAGTAGAGAGGTATTTTTGACCCTTTTTCCTTAAAAGAAATATGAAAGAAAAATTCACAGTGTATGAACATTAAGATAAAATTATTACATCTTATAAAAATTATTACACTAAATAGCCAACTTTTTCAATAATGCTCCTCTATGGGTTACTTTCCTTTGTCAATACAAAAATAAGCTTTTCTAAAATGGGACTTGCTTGTCATATTAGTCGAAATTCATAGTGAGGTATATGTATCTCTTGTTTGTAAATCATCTGTGCAGTTCACCGCTTTCTCTAATACCACCAAACATAAAATATGCATGCCTCAGTGGATGCAAGAGAAATTAAAGATTACATAGAAGAATGTTACTGGGCTCCAGGTATTGCATCTTGGACACATTAAAGGGGGAGTAGAGACCATATGGTGAAAGTCCAATTGCTTCAGACATTCTGCGAGAAGGACAACTTGGTGATTATGTAAATATTTGCAAGCTTATGGAGACCCTCATTTGTAAAGTAATCAAGGTATATCCACTAGTTGTCGGTTTTCTGTTATCGATGTGAATATGCGATTATTATTTGAGGCCACTGAAACACCAAAGTACTCTGCTTGTTAAAGTTTTTTCTTCCATGACTACTGGGTTGTGAGTTGAGTGAATAAGGTGCATAACATAACAATGTAAAAGTGGTATAAACATCTCTTATACATGTTATACAAGTTTATGCATTTGTGTACAATAATAGTGTATATCATTGTATAATATTGTATATTTTTGTATATCATTGTATAATATTATATATCATGTAAATATGAGCTATATGGATGTAACATGAAAATATGGGCTATGCAAATGTAATTATTTTGGTTAATTACCAAAGTTGAGTGACTTTTGAAAGACAAAATAAAGTTGAGTGACTATGGTGGCCAATTATCCAAAGTTGAATGACCATCCAAGCTTCTAACTCCGCGTAATGTGCGGTTAATATTAAAATAAATTAATCATAAAATATTAGTATCATCTTTTATTTATAATATAACATTAAATTTAATTGCTTCGATATTAAAAACGTCCTTTTTATTGAAGTCATTTGATTTCTTTTTGTAAGTTTATCCTAATGTCTATACATGAATTATAAATTAAGGGGTCATTTGGTAGCAGGTTAGAATTATGCAGGTATTAGTAATGCAGATATTAGTTATAAGGGTATTATTGATTCCATCTTCTACCCCGCATAAGATAATACACTAATTCTCTCATAACATATACATGTATTAGTTATGCGAAATTCTAAATAGCAAACCAAACGTCATATGTTAATTATATACATAAATAACATACTTCCTAACTAGCTATCATATGCTGTATAACTTATACAAAATATATTACATGAATAAGCCGTCTCTTTACTAACTATCAAACGACCCCTAAGAGTTGCTAAAGTGATTCTTTAACAATCTTTTAAGCTAGAAAAAAGAAAGAAACTTTAGAATCTACATTTTATATAAAAACGTTTTTTCACAAATATTACTTTTAATAATTCTCGTTCTCACCTATATTAGTACTAGATATAAAATTTCGTGCTATGCACGGGCCCAATGTTAATATTCAGAAATTATAAGATATGCCTAATTTAGATACGCATACATTATTATTTTATTTAGATCAATTAATTTTTTAGACGTGCGTACATTATTTTATTTAGATCAATGAAATTCATATAAGAATATACACAAAATTTTGTGCCAGTACGGTGATAAGTCGGTAATCTACCAACTTATTGAGCCTATATCCATGAATTATTGCTACGTTTTAAATTTATTTAGAGGTTCTTATGGCCTTTATTGATGTCTATGCAGATACTTTGGATAGAAGAGGAGAAACAAGGATATGGACCCAAAAAGAGCCAAAAAGGAGCTAAGTGTGAAGAGTTGAGAAAACCTGGAGAATCTGCCGAGAGGTGCGGTGGCCGAGCGACACGCACAAGCCGAGGTGTGGTTCGCATCTCCTCCGCATGAAGCTACAAAGTTGACTGAAGATTCTGCTATGACATACGGTCGCCATGCGACGCGCACATCTCGTGGTGCGAAACGCATCACCTTTCGCACAAAGCCTACTTAAGCGGCTGAAGTCACTGGTCAACCTGAAGTAGGTGTGCGATGCGCACACTGTGATGTGCGAACCGCACGCTGCATTGCACTCCACCCGGAGGGCAATTTTATCCTAAATTTATGTGACAATTTTGGGTACATATAAAAGGCAATTTTAGGCTTGTTTTGTATATACAATTTTTGAGCAGAGAATTTCAGTAGAGAACTTGAAGATATTTTTGGCTTGTAAACATTTTTCTCCATCTCCATTGAGAGAGGGTTTTCAATCCAATCTTTTGGTTAACAAATTGTGTACCAAATTTGACTCTAGAACTTGAGAATCAACTACAATGGATGAGAATTTGATTTACCCAGCTGGTATATCTTCTCCCCCTTCTATGAGTGGCTAATTTCTCTGGTCTAGGGGTGTATTGATGATGGGTGTGTAGCTAATGGGTGTGGGTCTTGCTAATTCGCTTTTATTATTGCTTATATGATATGGGTCTAGTAATTTTACTATATTTTAATCTAATAATTTGTGGTTGCAAACATGAATTTACCTTACTTGGCTATATAATTGCTCAAGAGAGAATTTTGTAGTTGTGGATGTGAAATTGCTAGTGGGTACTTGGGAATCCACTTAGATTGGAGACTAGACATAGCTCCAATCGCGGAATCTCCCATTTAAGGGTCCGAGCTAGAGATAGGACAACCTCCCCAAGCAAATATTGGTTGGTTATTTAGCACACCGAATGATGTTCTAACCAAAATTATCGGATATATGGATGTTGATCGAGAGATAGCATTCCACACTTATGACCAATGCTACCCATGCCAATAGGTGAGAATTTAAGTGAATTAGTGACTACCCTATCCTATAGCGAATTCCCCAGCAGAAATGCACCATTAGTCATCTAGTTCTTATTGGTACACCCATCTCGATTTTATAGTTTTTATTTGAATTGAGTTAGTAGTGACAACTTTCCTAATTCTCCCATTTTATTGCTTAGGTTTTGTTGAACAACTACTCTCACTTTGAAATCGCTTCGCACAATCTCTAATGATCTAAATCAGGTCCCTTGGGTACGACCCCGATATCCGTTGGATTTATAAATTTTGTTTTGACTACGCGATCGTTGTGACCTCCTAATTGGAGAGCCACGATTTGAGCGTTTATAAAAAATGGCACCGTTGTCGGGGACTTGAGTATTAGCTAGTTTTTGATTATTTTTTTGAAGTCAACTTGAGAGTGCTTGTTTTCATTTACTTTTTGTTGTTTTTGAGTGTTGATTGAGTAGGTCGGCTATGGAAGAAGCCGAGGACAATGAGAGCATTGGCGGCTTCGACAACGCCAATGATGCTGAGCCAATGATGCACGGAGGTGTAGGTGCAATCCGCCTACCCCCCACGGTGGGAAATGTTGTCTTCCATGTGACAAGCACCATGCTCCATTTGATTCAAATAAAGGGGCTATTTAGTGGAGCTGCCCATGAGGACGTCAACCAGCATATTCAGAACTTTGTGGAGATTTGCCAACCATACATGATTCACAATATCTCCCAAGAGTCCATCCGATTGTGCCTATTCCCTTTCTCTTTGACTGGGGAAGCCACTGCGTGGTTGAAAGAATTGTCGGATGGATCCATCACATCTTGGACCAAGTTGGTTGAGGTATTTACCTCGAGATTCTTTCCTCCATCTCGAATTATGAAGTTAAGAGATGATATTACCAACTTTAGACAATTTCCGGACGAGCCTCTTCATGAAGTTTGGATACAATTCAAAAAGAAGCTTCTATTATGCCCAAACCATGAGTTGTCAGACAATGTGTTGCTCCTAAGCTTCTACCATTCATTGAACTCTATGAACAAATCGGTGGCTTATAATCTTGGAGGAGGCACCTTCATGGACCTTAATTTTCACATTTCCTCGGAGCTATTAGAACGAATGACCAAGACTAATCAAGCTTGGCATACGAGAGAGGCAGAGGTGTCAACTTTGGTAACACCCTCAACAATTTTGACAAATGAAACAAGGAGAAAAGATGAGGAGCGAGATGAAGCTTTGGCTAAAATGATGACACAAATTGACTTGATGGCCAAGCATGTGATGTGAGCTGGTATTAAGAAAGTGAATGCAGTGAGTACACCGGAGATTGAGGTGAATAATGTTGAGCTTATGACTGAGGTTGATGGTAAGCTATGCTATGTGTGAGAGGGTTCTAGCCCAGGGTATTATCGCCCACGGAAAGAGAATCAAGGTTGGATTAGAGACAAAGTGAGGGAGGGCAATTAGTGTGAAAGATATAAGGATGGTGATCGCTTCAGTCACCGGAGCTCGAATCCTTACATCCCCCTAAACAAATTTGATTCTCTATACCAGCCGAGCACAAGCAATCCTGGACAATCCAAGTTAGAGGACATGTTGTCCTTGGTTCTTAAGAAGGTGCACACTACAAACTCAGGAGTGAGTGAGCTAAAGAGTGAGGTCTCTACACTTCATCAAACGGTGAGCTCCCATAGTGCTTCGATCAAGCACCTTGAGGCCCAAATGACCCACCTATCAAACTAAATGAACCCACGGATGAAGGGAACGCTGCCTAGCGACACCGTCAATAACCCCAAAAATGAATGAGGATTGAGGTAACATCATCGTGTCGCGACGTTAAATCAAGCGCTGCTTGGGAGGCAACCCAAGTTTTATTTCTTTGTTTTTGGTTATTGTTTGTTGTTTTTGATGTTCTGTAGTGAATGCATGGAATGGAAACATGGACAAAGGAAAAAAAGGCAAAAATGTACCGTGCGGTGGATGGTGCAGACCGCACAAGCAATTGTGCGTGTCGCACAACCAACTACACACCAAAACAGAAGGTCTGGAGGAAAAGTGAAAAATGGAGGTGACGTGTGATGTGCTGTGCAGATCGCACAAACCCAATTGCGCGTTGCACCTCTATCGCACAAGAAAACAAATGCCTGGGAAACCCCAGGGGAGAAAAAAGCGGCATATGCGATACGCCATGCGGTCCGCATCTTGCCTGGCGCGAATCGCATGTCGCGGCGCACAAGAGGTAAATTTGAATTTTTAGTTGACCTAACCCATTGACCAAGCCGACCTGGAGACAACCCGACCGACTCTTCTTTTTTTAAAAAAAAAAAAAACTGCATCTCTCTCTTCTTTTTCCACCATCTTTCTCTACAACTCTCAAAATCCTCCACCAAAATTCTCTCCAAACACCTCAAACTCCCACAAATCCTTCTCCTCTTCTCACCAAATATTCTCCACCACTTCTCCATATTACCGCCGTCATTCTCTGGGAGGTCTTGTGGGTCACCATTGTTGGACTTCAAAAAGCTTCGATTTCCATTCTTCCCTTCATAATCTTCACTTGTGGTAAGTTTTCCAACGTTAAATAGTTATTTTTATGATTGTTGGGAACTCATAGTGTGAAGCATGCTTAGTAGATTAACCTTGTTGATAATGGGTGAGATTCAAAAATTTTGGGTTCCCAATTTTGATGTTGTAATGATGAAATCTCTTGATATCAACTTGGTAAATTGTAAATCTTAACTATGCATGTTGATTGGTAGTAATGTTTTGCCTTAATATCTGTGATGGGGTGAAGTCTGAATAACCCACTTGTGACTAGTGCTTGATTTGGCTCGATGATAGATTGGGTGGCATCGTTCTTAAGGGCAAGTCATCCATAGTCACGAGGTTTTGATTGATAATTGATAATTGAGGTTGAATGTTGTTGATTGTATGTCCGCGATCCTTATTGAAAATCTAGTTGAGTTGTATGATCTTGTGAGGGAAGGAGGTTAATTGTTGATATGCTATTGGTGCCCATTGTAGTAAGGAAAGCTTGATATTCCCGATGATAGATGGGGTAACGTTCATCTTAAGGGAAGTCGTTGATTCCTTTCTTGTTGGTTTTGTGTAATGAAAATCCGGGGAAGTCTGAGTACCCGGAAGTTATGGTCATGAATCCACTTGCCCCCTTTGTTATTATGAATTGGTTGCGAGTGGTGCTAAGTGTTGAAGCACATCTTGATCTATGGATCATATGTGTAACTCACAAGAACACAAGGAACCAAAAATTCCAATTGTGCCTTTGTGCATTTCGCATATGATGCATAGATCTTGACGTGCGGGTCGCACAAGGCGTCACACCAAATTGAAAAGAAAGTGCAGAACACTGAGTTGAGGGGAAAATCTTGATGCGATACATACTTATGATGGTGCGGATCGCACTAGCTTCGCACATCAATAGAAAAATTTCCTGAAGGTTTTGTTGGCTTGTACGACAGCACTTGCGACACGCACTCTTCCTAGTGCATTTCGCATGTGGTCCGCAAAAGACAACAGATACCTACTTTGCATTCTAATCTGTTGCATTCCCCTTTAGTAGATTTTGTTTTGTTTTTGGCTCACAATCCTTGGATGCAGACTATGTATTCTGGCAGGAGAAACCTGGGAAACTAAGCAAGGAAAAGATCAGTTGTAGATGAAGTAAGGCTCCGCTTCAGAATAGAGGGCATGAGAGCTCTCTACAAACGGGACAAAGATAGAGGATTCAATGTGGAGCAGAGCTTTAATCTAGGGGAAGTTGGTGATGAGTTACCAAATATGCACCACCAATTTGCTATTAGATGGTGGCAGCCATTTCAAGATGTACCCGGGGGATATTCTGGGGATATTATGAAGAAATAGTCCGGGAATTCTTTGCGGCTTACCAAGCCATACAGGATTCTAAAGGCTATAAAGGCCCCAAAGACAAGTTTCCCAATCTTGATGTTTTCACTGTCAGAGGCAAGAAAGTATCTGTCACCCCCGCAGCAATCAATGTTATATATTGGGGATACCCAATTGACCCTGCACCAGCCCTAATGGCTAGAATGACTGCTGAGTTCAAGCCATATTAAGAGACTGCTCGCACCATTGTTTTAGGCACCCCTGTGTGGTCCACCATAGGAGGTAATATACCGAGAGGATCATTGGTATTTGAGGTGCAGCTTTGGTATGATCTAGTGTGCAACCGTATTCTCCCCACTCAGAAAGACTAAAAGATAACTCAAGAGGGTGACATTCTAATTAAGGCTATCATGATGGGGGAGCATATAAACTTTTGAGAGGTGGCTGCAATGGTAATCCGGAGGAAAGCTCGTCGTGAAAATGACTCCTTCCCTTTCCCGGTCCTAATCACCAAGTTGTGTGCTAAAGCGGATGTTCCTATTCTCCCTTATGACAAATTCACTCATGCCATCAGGGTCATCGATCTTGATAAGAAGACATACAAGGATGCCCCAAGGTTCAAGAGGCAAAGGACAGAGTAGCTGAGTGAGATTGATAGTGACGAAACTGGTGTTAGAGCAGGCAATTCTCCTCTCTATCGGGATACTTCAGAGGCACACCCATAGGCCCCCGCTCCCTCTATGACAAAGAGTGGTCTTCAAGATATGGCCGACAAAACTCATAGTCATGAGAAACAACTGGTAGACTTAGCCGCAAAACTATCCGGAATAATCAACAGAGCGGTTAAGAGTGCAGTAAAGAGGGTGGTTGATAGTCTGAACACGCTATGCAAGCGGGTTGATATTATGGAAGGGGCAATTTAAAAACTTCGAAAAGATATTGACAAGTCCAAAGGCAAAGATCCGGTGGTGGAGGCTGGTTTGACTACATTACCTCCACCTAGGAGGATTCTCAGCCCGTTGGACAACTTGTTTGCCTCCTATGCGGAAGAAGAGTTGCCCGAGCATGTTGAGCAAGAGCTAGACGATGATGAGAACCCCAAGTTCCAGAGAGTGCTTCGTGACTCTATAATTTTGGCAAACTCTCGAAGGGGCAGTGCTGGCCCAAGTGGGAAGAATGTTGAAGAAAAAAAGGCTTCTGATGGTGATGATGATGAGGACTAGATCCTACAGGGAGTTCCACCTTTTTCCCATTGCACTATGAGCATTGAGGACAATGCTTCTTTCATGAGAAGGGGTGGCTTTCTTTACTTGCTTTTTGGTGCCCGTGAGTGGGCTTGAGATAATTTATTGCCCTTGTCGGGCCTAGTTGACTATTCTGCTTAGTTTTATTTGGCCCTTGTCGGGCACATTTTGGATAATTGATTGTGATGTTACCATTTTTTTTTCTTTCTTTAGATTATATTTGTGTTTTACTTTGAGCTTAATTATGCACTCGTCGGGCTTGATGTTTTTATTAATGGTGTGTCGGGTTGGTCTTACATGCCCCATTATTCCACTACTCGTGCCTTGCAAATGCACTAAATGCCTACGCCGAGGCTTGTTCTTGATTGATTCATGAGCGCAAAAAATTATGGATCGCCTTGTTGATAGTAGTGTAGAAATAAACTCCGAGGGTTTTCTTAATACTACGGTTCTTTCCCAAGGAGAAAAAGTTTTGATTATTTTCTTTTTTTTTTCTTTTCTTTTGTTCTTGTGTGTCGAACCGGGTTGGTGTTTTCCTATGATAGATTGAGAGGTGACTTTCTTAAGGTAAAATGTCAAGTTTAGTTTAGAATTGGGTCCGTAAATGCTTGTCTCGAAATGGGCCCAGCGAAAAATTTTCTTGGTAAATTGTTTTTGAAAAGGAAAGAGGAAGGGAAATGAATTTTTGAGAAAAAGGGTATTCTCTTGTCATGACTTGCACACTCTCGCTTTGGCTTGATTGACTCACAAACGAGTGTGTAATGAACTCGGAATAGCTTGTCAAAAGTCATTTTCCCCAATTGATTGTGGGACTAATGGATGAAGTCTTGTGGCATGATGCCTTGTGCGGTGAGGCTTTACCTTGATTCTTGTGCATAAGTGTCGTCTAGAACTTGCCCTGAATGTGATTCAAGGTGAAATTCTAGGTGTAGCCAAGCTTGGAAAATGACCTTAGGCCCTTTTTGATAGCCACTTCACTCAAATGATCAAATCCTAGTGAACCCCTTTGAGCTTGTGACCATTCTTTGACACCTTTGTAACACCTTGACCTTTTTGGAACCTCTATCTTGGCACCTATCCTCTCTAATTGCTTGAAAATGAAATGTAGGATAAAAGCCTAAGTTTGGGGGGGGGACAAAAGATAACATAGGCATACGCCTAAGTTTGGGGGGTGCATGTGATCGAATGAGAAGAAGAAAAGGAATGCACTTCAAGTGCAAGGTAGCACCTTGATTCAAAAATTGAAAAGTGCTCCAAAAGATCAATCCAATGAGCAAATTGAAAAGCAAAAATAAGTGCTACCAAGTGAATGTGATATAAGGTGTAAATAATCATGAGGTTAGAAGGAGAAATCTTGGGTTTTGTGAAGGAGAAATAAGGTGAAGTTGAAAATTGAAAAATGTGAGCGGCGTTTGAAATGAAAAGCAAAGAGCATTAGGGAGGTGTAGTCACTTGAACCACATGATATCCTCACCTTAGCCCTAGCCAACATTATAACCCACAAGTCCTTGGTGATCCCGAGCTTGGCTACCATACATTAGTGGCGATTTACGTGAAGGGCAAGCCTATGGTTCAATGCGCATGCACTTGAACTTCCTTGAGAGAGTGAGAGTCTTTGTGGTTCTCTTATAATCCCGTGGTTACGAATTGAATAATTGTGAGTGGGATTCTCTCTTGTGGTGAGTGACATCATGCACTCGAATTGAAGCATAGAGTCTCTATTTCAATTGAGGGGAATGAATGAGACAAGTTGTGTGGCGAATCTCAAGGCAAACCTTGACGGTCCATGCCAATGACTTGAGAAGCTAAAATGTCTTGTTTTGAATGCAAATTCCCTTGAGTTTTAAAAGAGATATGATGTCCTTTTTGAAAAAAGTTTTGAAATGAGCAATTGCCTTGAGCATGTGGGGGTCCAAATTGAGATAAGCATAGTAGTTGAGTCTTTTGTTTGTTTATTTTTCATAAATTTTTAGTGTAGAATAGTTTTTGTGCCTTAATTGAGGCTTAGCATAATTCATTCCTTGCCATGTGAGTATCGTGCTTGAGGACAAGCAATAGTTCAAGTTTGGGAGTTTGATAAGTTGGTAATCTACCAACTTATTGAGCCTATATCCATGAATTATTGCTACGTTTTGAATTGATTCAGAGGTTCTTATGGCCTTTATTGATGTCTATGAAAGTACTTTGGATAGAAGAGGATAAACAAGGATATGGACCCAAAAAGAGCCAAAAAGGAGCTAAGTGTGAAGAGTTGAGAAAAGCTGGAGAATCTGCCGAGAGGTGCGGTGGCCGTGTGATACGCACAAGTCGAGGTGCGGTTCGCATCTCCTCCGCATGAAGTTGCAAAGATGACTGAGGATTCTGCTACGGCATGCGGTCACCATGTGACGCGCACATCTCGTGGTGCAAAACGCATCACCTTTCGCACAAAGCCTACTTAAGCGACTGAAGTCACTGGTCAACCTGAAGGAGGTGTGCGACGCGCACACTGCGACGTGCGAACCGCACGCCGTATCGCACACCATTTGGAGGGCAATTTTATCCTAAATTTATGTGACGATTTTGGAAACATATAAAAGGAAATTTTAGACTTATTTTGTATATACAATTTTTGAGCAGAGAATTTTAGTAGAGAACTTGAAGATATTTTTGGCTTGTAAACACTTTTCTCCATCTCCATTGAGAGAGGGTTTTCAATCCAATCTTTTGGTTAACAAATTGTGTACCTAATTTGACTCTAGAACTTGAGAATCAACTACAATGGATGAAAATTTGATTTACCCAACTGGTATATCTTCTCCCCCTTCTATGAGTGGCTAATTTCTCTTATCTAGGGGTGTATTGATGATGGGTGTGTAGCTAATGGGTGTGGATGTTGCTAATTCACTTTTATAATTGCTTATCTGATATGGGTCTAGTAAGTTCATCATGTTTTAATCTAATAATTTGTGGTTGCAAACATGAATTAACCTTACTTGGCTATATAATTGCTCGAGAGAGAATTTTGTAGTTGTGGATGTGAAATTGCTAGTGGGTACTTGGGAATCCACTTAGATTGGAGGCTAGACATAGCTCCAATCGCGGAATCTCTCATTTAAGGGTCCGAGCTAGAGATAGGACGACCTCCCCAAGCAAATGTTGGTTGGTTATTTAGCACACTGAATGATGTTCTAACCGAAATCATCGGATATGTGGATGTTGATCGAGAGATAGCATTCCATACTTATGACCAATGCTACCCATGTCAATAGGTGAGAATTTAAGTGAATTAGTGACTACCCTATCCTATAGCGAATTCCCCATCGGAAATGCACCCCTAGTCATCTAGTTCTTATTGGTACAACCATCTCGATTTTATAGTTTTTATTTGAATTGAGTTAGTAGTGACAACTTTTCCAATTCCCCCATTTTATTGCTTTGATTTTGTTGAACATCTACTCTCACTTTGAAATTGCTTCGCACAATCTCTAATGAGCTAAATCAGGTCCCTTGGGTACGATCCCGATATCCGTTGAGTTTATAAATTTTATTTTGACTACGGGATCACCGTGACCTCCTAATTGGAGAGTCACAATTTGAGCGTTTATCACACGGGCCCAATATATGTTATATAGATAGAATTTTTAAATTCACTAAATTTATTATATTTTTTTAATTATTGTGATTTATAATACTTTTGATGTCATTTTTATACATTTATGTGGCACTAACACAATTTAAAAATATTATCTTGATATATGTGAATATCAATCTCAAATGTTGTGATTTATAATGTTTTTTATGTCATTTTTATTCCTTTACGTGGCACTAATACAATTTTGAGAGTCAACAAAATTTTTATATTATGATTTATAATATCTTTTACGTAATTATCAAATACATAACAGAATATTTTGATCAAATATATAATATATTAAAATAAAAAGTAAGACAAATAAGTTGAAACGGAGAAAATATTTAATTTTTTGGAGCGGGGCATGTAAGCAGGCAGCTCAAGCAAGCACGTTGTCCAAGAGCGGCCTACTTACCATGAGCTTCACACGGGCCCAATGTTAATATTCGACAATTGTAAGATATGCCTAATTTAGATATGTATACATTATTATTTTATTTAAATCAATTAATTTTTTAGATACGCATACATTATTTTATTTAGATCAATAAAATTCATATAAGAATATACACAAAAATTCGTGCCAGCATGGGTCAAAAATATGTTACATAGATAGAATTTTTATATTCACTAAATTTATTATACGTTTTTTTTATAATTATTGTGATTTATAATACTTTTTATGTCATTTTTATCCCTTTACGTGACACTAATACAATT
This sequence comes from Jaltomata sinuosa, assembly GCA_003996215.1. Classification (NCBI taxonomy): domain Eukaryota; kingdom Viridiplantae; phylum Streptophyta; class Magnoliopsida; order Solanales; family Solanaceae; genus Jaltomata; species Jaltomata sinuosa. Next base: position 60,634 of record QJPP01004022.1, on the reverse strand, counting down.
TTGAGAGTCGACAAAAAATTTATATTGTGATTTATAATATCTTTTACGTAATTATCAAATACATAACATAATATTTTGATCAAATATATAATATATTAAAATGAAAAGTAAGACAAATAAGTTGAAACAAAGAAAATATTAAAATTTTCAAAGCGGGGCCTACAAGCAGACACATTGTCCAATAGTTGTCTGCTTGAGATTGACTTGCCAACCTCTTATACATAGTAGAGATTATTTTTAAAAGATCTATATATTGTCACTCCCATCTTATTTTTTTTTATATTAATTTTTTTTAATATTTAAATTAAATAAGAAACTAATTACGCACAATTTTAAGAAATTATACTTTAAATCAATTCAAACAATAAACACACTCAATTGAAATAGAAAATAAATAGAAATTACTTAGATAAAATATACTAATAATTCTTCTGATAACATTATATGTTTCTACACATAAACTATGTTGAGGTCTATTATCATAAATATTCACAAGGAAAACATAACTTTCTACCATCACTCTAATATTTAAATTTTTTTTTACCTCAATCCAAAAATCTTTAGATTTTATTTCAAATTTTATTTGAAATCTTTAGAATTTTGAAATTGGCAATATCCTCAAAGCTTGATTATTTTTAATTTTGAAATAACTCTTGGTCAGAATAAAAAATTTCAAATCTATTTCTTGATTTTTAATTGCTTATTCATTATTTAACCTTTTTTTCCGACTAGTCATGTAGTGTCTTTTTGATTTACCGTAAATATTCTAATTTTCATAAAAAAGAATAATATTATATAAATATTCTTTATCATATAACATAAAGTACTCTTTATGTGTTAATATTTGCACGACAAAATTCTAATTTCATATTCTTGTAATATTTGAACTGCAAATATTTTAATTTAAATTTAATTGCTTCGCTACTTAAATTGTCATTTTTTGAGGTCATTTTATTTCTCTTTGTATGTTTATTCTAATATCTATAAATAAATTATAAATTAAGGGTAATCGTTCGAGTTAGAAGAAAGAAAGAAAGAAACTTTAAAATCTATTTTTATATAACAACTTTTTTTCACAAAAATTATTTTAAATTACCCATTCCCATCTAGATTAATATTATGTTTAAAAAATCTATATTATCATCACTCCCATCTTAATTCCTTCTTTATATCAAAATAATTTTATCTTTCAAATAAATTTAAAAAATAAACACACTCAATTCAAATAGAAAATAAAGATAAATTACTTAGATAAGAAATACTAATAATTCGGATGATAATATTATATGTTTTTATGCATAAACTATATTAAAGTCTATTATCATAAATATTCACAAAGAAAGCTTGCTAGCATCACTTTAATATTCAAATTTCTTACCTCAATTCAAGAATCTTATCTTCCATTTCAAGTTTTATTTTACTTGAAATCTTTAGAAATTTTAAAATTGATAGAGAAGTGCGTGTAGGCTAGTAGGTAAGAGTGTTTTTCCTTGTTGTTCCGACTAGTAATCGTAGTGCTATGCTTATAGTTTCTTGTTCTTGGATTCCTCGTAGTAGTATTTTGTGGCAGTGCTCTGTTTCTGTCTGTTGTTTGTTACTACATATTACTTCCTATCGTCTCTTGTAGTTTTATCATGTATTTTTATCCTGTATCTTTGTTACGTCCTTTTTAGCCTATTTTTAGACTGTTTTTTCCTTGAGCCGGAGGTCTATCGGAAACAGCCTCTCTACCTCACTTCTGAGGTAGTGGTACGGACTGCGTACACTGTACCCTCCCAGACCCCACGTTGTGGGAATACACTGGGTATGTTATTGTTGTTGTTGTTGTTGATAGAGAAGTTTTGAATTAGACAGATAATTTTTAAATATCCTCAAAGCTTGATTATTTTTTAATTTGGGATGACTCTTGGTTAGAATAAAAAAATTTCAAATATATTTCTTGATTGTTTATTGATTATTTACCTTTTAACTTTATCCCCGTTCAATATGTAATGCCTTTTGATTTACTGCTAAAATTTTAATTTCATAGAAAAAATAATATTATATAAATATTCTTTTTCATAGAACATATAATATTCTTTATATGGTAATATTTGAACTATAAATATTTTAATTTTTATACAAAAATAATAATTAATAAAAAATTATCATATAATATTATTTCTTATATGGTAATGTTTGAACTAACAAATAAAATTCAATAAATAGATTCCTTAATAGTACTAAGTGACTTGCTCTCAGTACGTCAATTGACCTAGAAGCAAGCTTAACTACCTTATTTTTTGTAATTTTTTAACTTCAATTTCAAAATATTATTGTAAACATCAATTGAAACTTTTAGAGTACTTTAATAAAAATAATTTTATAATTAATATTTATGTTAAATTTTGTCTAAACAAGGGGAAAAAAATCACGTTTGAAGTGATAAAAACTTAAAAATGTTGGGAACACCTTAAGGTATGGAAGAATTGACTTAGAACTTTTTTGGATTGACTTATTTTAATATTTTTTTAGTTTTAAAAACTTTTAAGTACTTTTATAATATTTGAATAAAACAAAAAAATAGTTTTAAATACTTATTTTTACGTAAAAAAAGTAAAAGTAAACCAAAAAATCATAAATTAAAATTAGCTATAAGTCCTATGAAGTATTAGCTTCTCTCGTAAAAATGACATTTTTCCTTTTAAGCTAAAAACTATTTTCAATAAAAAGAAATGGTTACGGTTGATAGGAAAAATGGATAACTTGTACGCATCACTTACCATATGGAGTAGTAATGACAATTGACAACTTATCAAACTATAATTAAATCAACAAAAAGAAAGTGAAACACTAGTCTCAAGTCTCAACCAACAAAAAAGACAAACCTGTTTGACGGTCATCGATCGGCGATGGAGTTTCCGAATCCACCATGGCTGAATCAGTACAGGGCTTCAGCAAATTCCTTTTTATCTCAATACGAACCATTAACTCTACTTCTTGCTCCTCTTTTCTCTCTTCTATTCGCTCGAATTCTTCAGTCCATCTTCCTTGTTATTCACGAAAAAGGACTCAAAGCGACGATTATTAGCTTCGTTATGAGCTCCGTCAAGTATTTTTCTCACATTAATTCCTTGCATCTCTTCAATTTCTCTCAGTAAATTATCCGTGTTTGGAATTTGTCCACCATAAAAAATACTAAAAAAATAAGAAAGAGTATCGGATATGTTTTTTTTTTTTGTACTTGTAGCTTCTGATTGAGTTTCGTATCATTAATTGACACCTTTTTGAGATATCTCCAGTTTTATATGGATTTTAATATTCGATTCTTAAATTTAGGTTGGTGCCTGGTGTTAAAAAGTACATTGACGCTGAGAAGCAGAAGGTGGGTTAATTATGCGGTCCTATTTTGTCGGCTGGGAATTAAATACTCTGCGCTGCTTCATTGAGTGCGGTTTTGCATTTCTTGTTTCTTTCGGTGATTATCACACTGACTTTGGTGAATTGCTGTTTGATTATGAAAAAGTTAAACGAAATTACTCCCTTTGTTCTATGTTATACACTGTGTTTAACTTAAAAAAGGAGTTTAAGGTGTTAATTTGACTTGTGTATTATGTTAACACTAGAGGAAGACGATAAGAAAGTAATGGCTGAAAGTTAAACTGCTGAGAATCATCAAATCGAAGTTCATAGTTTGGATTGTAAAACATAAATTTAAATTCTTGCAAGTTGTGAAAATTATGTAAAACAATACTATTATAGGAATAAAGTCAAACATTTTGGAACATACCAAGGTGGAAAACGTATTGTATAAGTTGGGACGGAAGGACTAGCAACCTAGAGTGAAATAGTTCCAGTGGGAATACCAGTATCAAATCATTCAATCCATATATCACGCCATTGTATTCAGATTTTCAGCTTAAGAAAAAAAGGCAGCCCGATGCACAAAGCATCCTACGTTCACGCAAGGTCCAGGGAAGGGCCGCATCCCAAGGGAACATGATGTAGATTTGTTCAGCTTGTTTTAGAAAAATAATCCTAGCAAAGGAAGTACCTGGTTAAGATTCTAGTCTCACTTGTGCATCTATTGGGAAGAATTAAGAGGTTTCAATGATTTATGTCTTTTCTGATTATACATCTGACATTCTTCGGCTTCAAAGTTTGTTATTGAACTGGGCAGATAGTGGATAAGTTGCAAGGTTCTGGTAATAGAGATGGATGGAGAACTGAGTTGCCGAAGTCAGGTTTAGGAGATAAAGTCCTACTGCAAATGGAAGATGAGAAACAAAAAGACGTGACCTGGCAGGGCAAGTGTTCGGGTACCGTGTATGTTTCCATAATTATTGCACTATATTATACGTTTTCAGCTAGTAGTTTGGAATTATATATTGTTTCTGTTTTCAATTTAACCATTTCTGTCATTTTCATTCTCAAAAAATTTAACCATTTCTTTTGCTCTTTAACCTGTGTAGAAAGATTAACAGATTTCCTATTTTCTGAGCAGCTATATTGGCGGAAATGAGAATGAGGGACATTTTTCATTGATAAACGAGGCATGTTCCATGTAAGATTGTTCATTCGTTGTGTATATGGGTATATTTAGTTGCTTTGCTTGCATTAACTGATCAAGGGAAGGGTCGTTTCTTTCCATGTATCTTCTTCGTGTTAAATCTTCTGCCATAGAGAATCCAGTCCCATTATTGAGTATATGACTAAACAGAAGAGGAAGAGGGAGCAAATTCAGTCTCTTGAAAACCTCCGTGTGGTATGTACTACCTATACAGAGATCAGGGGTTACAATAAAGAGACACAGCCAACATGTAGACTATGCCAGATTGATTAAGACCTGCAGGGAGTATAGAAAATATCATACTTCACATGCTGACCATACTGGATGGAAGATGGACTTGAACCTCCGAAATGTTTAGCAACTGTTAAGTGGGATTTTGGCTGATCTCATAGCTCTACAACCTCTTTTCTTTTTCCTTCTAAAGTGGATTGGTAACTTTACCATGTTATACCCCTTGATTTCCTTGAATCAATTAACCAAGGTCTGTCATCTGGCAGAAATTGTTTCTGATTTTTATTGGACATCTTAGATTAAAATAATAGATCTCAAATCTGTTGAGTTGTTTTTGTCCAAGCTACATATGTTAACATTTATGATCATCCGTGACTGTCTTGAACATACAAAGCACGATACTCTGCTCATGCTGGTGTATCTGAGTCATGTAATCTATCTTATTATAACAATATGATTAGGTTTGATAACGTCATTGTTAACCAGTTAGTTTTTTTTTTTTTTTTTTAAAAATAAATATTTATCTTCAGATTCTTATTTGTCATGGGAGGGAGTGCACTTGTTGAGTTTTCTTTTGCAAGCAATACACCTTCCAGTTTAGCTTTCTTATCATAAAAACTTTCCATCTCTGCTTTCAGTATGAATAGATATTTCTTATTTCAGGTTTGCACATACCAATCCACTACATCTGAGTGTGTTCCCAAGCGTTGTTAGATTTGAAGCAGAAGTGGTTGCGATGACAGCTGCAATTCTTGGTAGTAAGGAAAAGGCTTCTGGAGGACAAATTTGTGGAAATATGACATCAGGGGGGACTGAAAGTATATTATTAGCAGTTAAATCATCACGCGACTATATGAAATCCAAGAAAGGAATCACTAAACCAGAAATGTATGTGCTCTTTCTCCCTTCATTTTCTTTTAACATCCAGTCATGATGTATCAGTCTCTAAGTTTAGTGAGTGTCATACATGACTGTAGGATAATACCAGTTTCCGCACACTCAGCATATGACAAGGCTGCACAATATTTCAAGATCAAGTTGTGGCGTGTCCCTGTTGATAAAGAATTTCGAGCAGATATTAAAGCTATTAAGCGACATATTAACAAAAACACTGTCATGGTAAAATTTTGAATTTGGGCAGTTCTAGAACCATTTTCCCTGGTTTTAAGCAAATGTAAAATGTATTTGTGTCTTAATATCTTTTAGTCATTCTGTTTATCTGTTCTCCTTCATTTTATAATTCTCAATCTCCATAGAAATGAACTTAGACTCTATATTGCATCATAATTTGTTTACTTGGCCCCCAACTTTATGTCAAGTATTTGATCTGCAAACTAAAACATATATACAGATTGTTGGATCGGCACCTGGTTTCCCCCATGGCATAATTGATCCAATTGAGGCAAGTGCATGGACCTTTTCCCAATTTCTGAATCTTTAAAAAATGCTGCTAATTATAATGGATTTTGATCCTTTACTTGCTAAGATTTGCTAGTTAATTTCTCTTACAGGAGCTTGGTGATTTGGCTTCTAGCTACCGAATTTGTTTCCATGTTGACCTTTGTCTTGGGGGCTTTGTCTTACCTTTCGCTCGTAAACTGGGGTATGTTTGATGTATCTTTGTTTTCTAGGTTATGGTTCTGTAAAGTAGAGTACTCCAATCTGCTGTAACTATTTGTCTAATTTTATACTTCTACTGATTTATAGTTCTAAAAAAAGTTCCTTTCCCCTTGCCTCCCTTTATACAAGCTCTTATGTCAACGCTCAAATCGTTTACAACAGTTCATTTATATATCTGTCTTATGAATACCACACTTTGTCTATATGATTCTTGTCCAGATACCCTGTACCTCCATTTGATTTCACTGTTCACGGAGTAACCTCAATCTCAGTGGATGTACACAAGTATGGGCTGGCCCCAAAAGGAACCAGTGTAGTTCTTTACCAAAATCGTGAAATACGGAAGGTATAAAGTGCTACTTTCTGCCCCTTTGCTGTAATCATTGTTTAACATTTAATTGAAGCATCTCTAAGCAGAGTCTATGGATTTGTTTGATCATCCAATTTGTGAGAGTTCATCGGGATCGGAGATAGACTTGTTCCTTTGGATATATTCTTCTTTATGAGGAAATTTTGTTTTCTCTTGATTATGAAATTTGTATATTCATTCTTAATGTTGTACTATGTAGCCTTTATGTGACGGGAAATATTGACTTGAATTTTAATGGTTTTCTTTCTGAGATCCCCTCTTTACCTTTTCCTGTATTGATGTCATAGTTGTAGAGAGTGGTATAGTATACCTCGAAACATTTGGTACAGTGGTTCTACTTCATGTGCAAAGAAGTGATACATTATGCTACAAATTCATTTTATATGTTTTTGTTTTAAAAGTAATCTGAGATCTTATACATTTTCCTACTCCTGAAACATGTGCGGGGACTGGACTAATTTGCTGCTGGTTTTTACACGTTAACAGCATCAATTTGTTGCTGGTAAGTTACTCATGTCAAAAAAGTATTCATTATTCGAAGCTTTGCTAATTGACCCGAGGAAAGAAATCTCTATGAACTTTTGGTGGGGCAATTGATGTGATAAAAAAAACTAGATATGTACTCAATCAACTTCAGTGAAAGGAGTTTCCAGGTGCTCTGAACCTTAAAATTCATAATCATCTAATTTGTCTTTTTGAAAAAAACACAAAGATCTCGTGAAACCAATTTAGTCAGAAAAATCAAACAGGTACCCTTGCAATAAAGTAAGTCTGAGATAATTTGCTATTTCCCTTTGCTCTTCCACTTATAGAAAAAGAAAGAAATAACTTTGTTCTTATTGTATGGAGGTAATCATACTCTCTTTACCTGCAAAAAAGGGGCAATTATTCTTACTTAGTTTTGATGACATATATTCGTTGTGTTCATGGTAGTCACTGAGTGGACTGGTGGGCTTTATGTTTCTCCAACAATTGCTGGAAGCAGGTCTGGAGGTCTGATAGCTGGGGCTTGGGCAGCAATGATATCTTTAGGCTCCGAAGGTGATAGACCTTTCTCATTCTTGTTGTTTATCACTTTGCACTTCCGTTTCTTCTTAACTGAGAGTTTGTACGCCTTGCAGGATACTTGGAGAACACCAAGGAGATCATGGAGGCATCAAAAAGAATTCAGAAGGGGTACATACAGTCTCACTTGCAGTTCAATTCTTTTCCAGTCTAAGGACCATTATCTCTCACAATGATTCTACCCCTCAGGATAGAGGACATTCCAGAACTGTTCGTGATTGGAAGGCCTGATATGAGCATTATTGCTTTTGGATCTGACGACGTAGACATATTTGAAGTCAATGATGTACTGTCATCCAAAGGCTGGCATTTAAATGCATTGCAGAGACCTAACAGGTATTGCCACTGCACATGATGCACACTTAATGTCAAGACTCATTCATTCTGGACACTGGAGAAGCTTTTCTCCTTTCAGCTCTATGGTAACTGTTTAAACACTTATCTCAAATGCGCTTTTCAATCATAACCATTGGGATAATTTGGGTAGTACAGTCTAATGTTGAATAATACTTCTAGAATTTTAAGTACTTAAGTGAGAGTTCTCTTCTAAGTTGTTTGTATTACATATCCGTTTCAGTGTTCATATTTGTGTGACGCTTCAACATGTACCAGTAGTCCAGATTTTTCTGAAGGATCTAAGAGATTCCGTGCAGACTGTAAGTGTGCTCTTCCACTTCCATCTTTTTCTCCTTTGAATTTCCAATATCATAAATCTTTACAACTAGCATACCAAGATTTTCCTGTCAAACTAAATGTGGTTATCTGTAACAAATCTAGAGGACAAGTCAGAGGCTCCTAGGCACACTATCAGGGATAAGAAATGGCCAAGCACCTGGACCAATATGTGGTCCCAAATCCCAAAAGAGTTTCCTCTCTGCCAAGCTATTAGAAGAAAGGACAAAAAGCACCCTTACACAGTTACACCAGAAGGCATAAATAGACAAAGAACCAGCTAGACTAGACTATGGAAGAACTTGCTCGACAAAGAACCAGCTAGACAAAGAACCATCGTATTGGTGCAGGGTGGATGAAATGGAGGCTCACTTCCGGAGTCTTGTGTGATAAGAAAGTGCCTTCTAGACTGAAAGACAAGTTCTACAGAGTGGCAGTTAGACCGGCTATGCTGTACGGGGCAGAGTTGGCCAGTCAAGAACTCTCATGTTCAGAAGTTGAAGGTAGCGGAGATGAGGAAGTTGCGATGGATGTGTGGGTTTACTAGGAGGGATAGGAGTAGGAATGAGGATATTCGAGACAAGGTGGGAGTGTGTTCAGTAGAGGACAAGATGCGAGAAGTGAGGTTGAGGTGGTTCGGGCACGTGAACAGGAGAGGCAGGGAGGCACCAGTGAGGAGGTGTGAGAGATTGACTATGGATGGTTTCAAGAGAGGTAGAGGTAGACCGAAGAAATATTGGCGAGAGGTGATTAGACATGATTTGGCGCAGTTGCGGCTTACCGAGGACATGACCTTTGATAGGAAGGTGTGGAGGGCTCGGATTAGGGTAGACGGTTAGTAGGTAAGTCTGCTTCATACTAGTAGGTAGGGTTGCAGTGTCTTGTGCACTAGTTAGAAGTTGTAGGTCTGCTCTTGTAGTTTCTTGTTCTTCAATTTTGCTTCTTCCTTAGTGTTTATTGTGGTTTGGGTATAGTACTATTTTGTTATAGTATACATCTGTGTTTACCGATTGTCCTTTTACTGTGTATATCTCCTGTACTTTTATTTCGACCTCTTATGGTCCTTTTTGGTCTTGAGCCGGGGGTCTACCGGAAACAACCTCTTTACTTCATCTGAGGTAAAGGTACGGTCTCCGTACATTCTACCCTCCCCAGACCCTACTTTGTGGGCATACACTGGGTATGTTGTTGTTGTAGTAAATTTATAGATCTGGAACCTCCCTTTTCTACCTTTTCCTTTGTTTTCCTCTGTAATTTACTGTTTTCCCTAAAAGCTTGAGAGATATTCCATTTTAATTTCTCAATTTGGTTGAATATCAGTCTCCCCACTTTGTGGGAATATACTGGGTATGTTGTTGTTGTTGAACATCAGTGTCCATTCGTTACACTTGGTGCTTTCATTGACCCTTCCGCTATCAATGGGTGATGGTGCTCACAATACCCATTTGAAGTCCCTTGATGAAGCTGTTAAACACCTTCAGGAGCAATCTATGGCTCATCCCAAAAATTTTGAGGAACATTCCAGATCCTTTGAAACTGTCAATGTTTCCCTCAAGGGTATTGCTGTTCAACTAGCGTTGTTGCGTGCTTCCTCTTCAACGCCGTCACCGCCGCCGTAGACTACCACCAGCCCTTCCTCCTCTGTTTTGTGTTAATCCTCCACACAACACCCTAAACCTTTTACCACCAACCTTTTTTCCCTCAATCACCAAAACCTACTTTTACCCAACCACCTCAACCTCACCCACTTGTTGTTCCTCAAAACACCCTTAACCGATTTCTCCGTGATAAACCTGCTCCGATTGACTTAGAAAAGTTCAATGGCCAGAACGCTGAGAGTTGGATTTTTCAAGCTGATCAGTATTTTGAAACATACAATGTCTCCAATGAGCACCATATTAATCTTTGCTCTTTTGTTCTGGAAGGAGATGCACGAGAATGGTACCAATGGATGTTTCAAAACCACCAACTCTGTGGATGGGGACATTTTCTTAAAGCTGTGATCACTCGTTTTGGGGTCTAAGTCTTTGGAGGCTCCGGAGAGTTTGCTAAGTTGCAGATGACATCGTCTGTTCAAGAATATCTGTCACGCTTTGAGAAACTAGCAAACAGAACGATGGACGTCTCTCCTCCGTTAAAGAAGCACATGTTTACTTTTGGGTTCCACCCTAGCTCTCTTTTTAGCCGGTGGACATTCACGATAATATTGGGCTCGCATTTTTACAAGAGCAAAAGAGTTTGGGGCCAGCCCAAACAGGTAAACAAATCCACTACATTTTCTAAATATACAAATCCCTCTGTCCTTCGCCTTTTAATTCGATTCCTAAATTTCCGGCAACTCTCTCTCCTTCCTTTTTGTCGTTGTCGGACTCGCTGCCCGGAGTTGGTAAAGTGCCCTTTAAGAAATTGTTGCCTGCTGAAATCCAATGGAAGCGTGAGCTTAATTTATGAAGGGAACTACGAGTTGACAGTGATGCCATTCGGGCTCTCAAATTCCCCATCTACTTTTAGGTCCACTGTGAATTCAATTTTCAAGCCCCTTCTTCGGCGTTTTGTCTGTTGGAATTAATACATTCACAAGGATATTATCCTTGATGCTTAGTCTTTCAATATTATCTCTTAGTTTTTCAAGAAATCTTTTAGGAGTTTGTGATACATGTATCTAGTTAATTGTGATACATGTATCTAGTTATTTGTGCAAGACCTTTGAATAGATATTTTGAATAGTATAAATAGAGATGTAATTGATGATTGCAATAATCTCAAGTGGCCTTAAGTAGCCTAATACAACTTGAGCATTCTCTAAGAAAAATATTCTCCCTCTTTATTTCCCACAAATTTGTATCAAGAGCAGTTTTTCATTCTTAATTTGGGGTTAGGTGAAGAAAAAATTATGGCATCTAAAACAAATGAAGATGCTGATTCTTTAGTTGTTCTTACTCCATTTTTTGATGGAAATGACTTTGAATACTGGAAGATAAGAATGAGAACGCATCTGAAAGCTGAAGGGTTGTGGACTATTGTTGCAAATGGCTATGAAGAGCCAGAAGACGATGGTGAACTTTCAGCAGCAGAGATGAACAATCTTGAGGCTAAGCATCGTCAAGATGCAAAAGCCTTGAGCAAAATTCAAATGGGAGTCTCAAGAGCATATTTTGCAAAATTTGCTACTTGTGAGACTGCAAAGGAAGCTTGGGAGTCTCTGGAAGCTGAGGTGTATGGTGACGAAAAGGTACGCACCATCAATCTTCAAACTCTTAGAAGAGAGTTTCAAAATTTGAAGATGATAGAATTTGAAAAAATAGATGAATATTGCACAAGAGTCATGAATATTGTTAATGAAATGATAAATCATGGTGATGAAATTTCTGACCAACAAGTTGTGGAAAAGATTCTAATTAATGTCACAGAAAAGTACGAATATATTGTTGCTATCACTGAGGAGACGAAAGATCTTTCTAAGCTTTCCATCAAAGAGCTAGTTGGATCATTTCGTGCACACGAGAAGCGAAGATTTTTTCGTGAAGATCAACCCAAAGAGACGGCTTTCCAGTCCAGAACCAATGAGATTCTCAAAATTTCTCAAAAAATCAACAAAAAAGGAAGTACAATCCAAAAAAGAAGTAGGATTGTGATGGCTTTACTAAGAAGGTTGAAGAAAAAGGTGAGAAAAGTACTAGTCTTTTTTGTAAAATTTGCAAAAAGACTAATCATAATACAGAAAAATGTTGGCACTAAGGCAAGCCCTAATGTAACTTTTGTAAAAAGTTTGGCCACATTGAGAAGGATTGCAGGCACAAGCAACAGGAGCAAGCAAATTTCTGTGAAGGAAATGAGGAAGAAAAGGAAGAAAACCTTTTCTTCGCTTCTCAATCTGATGCTTCAGAAAAAAGCAATGAATGGTATGTTGATAGCGGGGATTAGACAGGAGAACAACTTGCTGACATCTTCACCAAAGCACTTCCTAGAGAAAAGTTTTGATATCTTAGAGAACGCATTGGAGTTGTCAAGCAAATGCATTAAGGGGGAGTGTTGGAATTAATGCATTCACAAGGATATTATCCTTGATGCTTAGACTTTCAATATTATCTCTTAGTTTTTCAAGAAATCTTTTAGGAGTTTGTGGTACATGTATCTAGTTAATTGTGATACATGTATCTAGTTATTTGTGCAAGACCTTTGAATAGAGCTGTCAATACGGGCTGGCCCAGCCCATCCGGGCTAGCCCTCGCGGGCTTTGAAATTTGACGGGCCAGGCCGGGCTGACCCATTAAAATGATGGGCTCGAAAACAGCAAGCCCAACCCATCACTCTGTTGGCTACAGGCCTCCACGAGCCAACCCATTTTTTTAAATAATATTATTTTTATTATTTTTTAAATTTAAATTTAATTTTAAATTATTAATAACATAAATATTTACAAGACAGTATTACATAATGTTACTACTTGCTAATTAAATTCAAGTTCACAAAAAAATAATCATAATAATCTGTGAAACTACATAACTTTTGACATGATATTGTTCGAATCTTACATATTTTATAAACATAATTAATATTTAAATATTTATGATGGTTTAAGTAGACTTTGAGTTTGGACTCATCTTGTTCTTTTTAATACTTTATTTTATTTTTATTTAGCCCACGGGCTGGTCCAACCCATATTGGTAAAGCCCTATGGGCCATCGGGCTTATCCGGGCCGGGCTAAAAAGCCCTGTTTTTAAATGGGCTACAAAAATCTTAGCCCAACCATATCAAATTACAGGCTGGGCCGGGCCAGGCCAGCCCAACGGGCCTAGCCCATATTGACGGCTCTACCTTTGAATAGATATTTTGAATAGTATAAATAGAGATGTAATTGATGATGGTAATAATCTCAAGTGGCCTTAAGTAGCCTAATACAACTTGAGCATTCTCTAAGACAGTGTTATTAAAGGCGATCGCCTTATCGCCATGGCGACGTGGCGAGGCGAGGCGACGGCATCTCGCCTCCAGGCTCCATGGCGACTGTAGATTGAAAAGGCGACGCCATGGCGATGTGGCGATGCCATGGCGATAAGGTGAGGCGAGGCGACGGCGATAAAAGGCGACGGCTTTTAATTTTTTTAAAAAAATTAGGGTTTTAAGAGATAAAAGGTATTTTTAGGCTTGTTTTAAGAGAATCCGAGGAGGAAGAAGATGAGGGGCAATATAATAAAATGCATGTTGGACTTGAAGATTATGAAAATCTCGAAGAAGAATAAACTTTTAGAGTTTTAGTATTGCTTGTTTATGGATTGTTGAATTATCATTAAAGTTTTAGACTTTAGTATCTACTATCTACTATCTATTTTTAGTTTTTGAATTGAAATATTTGCTAATATATTATTACTATTGAGATTTTAATTATTTATATGTGCAATTAAATATTTTAATTTTTTTGTACTAATTGGCGCCACACTTCAAAAAGGCGAGCGCCTCGCCGCTCGCCTCGCCGCGTGGCGAGGCAGAGCCTTGTCGCCTTTTGTCGCCTTTCGCCGTCCAAAACACTGCTCTAAGAAAAATATTCTCCTTCTATATTTCCCACATTGTCTTGGTTTTCTTTGACGATATACTCGTCTATAGTAAATCATGGACTGATCACTTGGATCAGCTTCGCGGGATGTTTGATCTATTGCGCCAACATTGCTTAGTTGTTCAACGTTCCAAATATATTTTTGGACAATCTTCCATTGCTTATTTGGGTCACATCTTCTCACCAAAGGACCTTCAAGTTGACCCTGAAAAGATCACGGCTATTCTTGCCTGACCCACTCCTGCTTCACTTAAAGATGTGCGAGGATTCCTGGGCTTGACTAACAATTACGGCGCTTTGACAATGGCTACGGTTGTTTGGCTTCCCCTCTTACTGATCTACTAAAGAATGATTCTTTTGCTTGGTCTGAGATTGCCTCAACTGTCTTTCTTCAACTTAAGCAGGCTTTGAGTTCTGTCCCTGTTTTAGCACTCCCGGATTTTCGAAGGTATTCTCGGTTGAGACCGATGCTTATGGGACTGGGATAGGTGCCGTCCTTTCCCAAGAAGGTCATCCCATTGCTTTTTTTTAGCCCCAAGTTGTTTTCTCAAATGCAAGCTGCTTCAACTTATAATCCTGAGATGTTTGCTAACACCCAAGCAGTCCAAATATGGCATCAATACTTGTTGGGTCGTAGATTTATCATCATCCCTGATCAGAAGCCATTAAAGTCCCTCACCAGCCAAACTATTCGAACTCCTAAACTCCTGAGCAACAACGATCGCTTAGCAAACTCATTGGATATGACTTTGACATTCACTATCGCCCTGGGAAGCTTAATGCCGTGGCGGATGCCTGTATCGGATTCATTCACTGCATACATTAGCTTTGGCTGTCACAGAGCTCACCTTGATTAGCCAGTTGGGCAACTGGAAGTCTTCAACAGGATTGATGCGACTCTACTGGATCTCCAATCCCAGTTGCAGCATATAATTCGGAGTCCTTGCCTCACTTTTCATTTCAAGGACGACTTAATACTATTTCGCATCGGATAGTGGTCCCTGTTGATGACAAACTTCGCACCTTATTACTGAAGAATTTCTCTCTTCTAAAGTTGGAGGTCATGCTGGCATATCACACACATTTCATCGCCTTTCCTCCAATTTTTATTGGGCTGGTATACGTGTGGATGTGAAGAAATTTGTTTCGGAGTGCCAAATTTGTCAACAAATAAAAGATTCAAATTTGAAACCTGTTGGATTACTCTGTCCCTTGCCAATTCCAGATGCCATTTTTGAGGATATTTCAATGGATTTTATCACAGGTCTTCCACCCTCCCATGGACGCAGTGTTATCTGGGTTGTTGTGGACCAATTATCCAAATATGGTCACTTTATTGCCTTGCCCAAATTTTACCAGCCAAAAGATTGCGAGGTCTTTGTTAAGGAGTTTGTTCAACTTCATGGTTTTTCTGTTACTATTGTTTCTATCGTAATTATGGAATGGACTTCATAAGCTCCAGGTTACACAACTTACCATGAGTTCAGCCTATCATCCCCAATCCGATGGTACGGACTTCATAAGCTCCAGGGTACACAACTTGCCATGAGTCCAGCCTATCATCCCCAATCCGATGGTTAGACTGAGGCGTTAAACAAATATTTGGAGATGTATCTCCGCTGTTTTGCGACTGACACGCCCTCTACTTGGTTTTCTCTGTTACCGTGGGCCGAATTCTGGTATAATACTTCATACCAACACAGCTCCAAGATGACACCTTTTGAGGTAGTTTATGGCCGCCCTCCACCTACTGTGGTGAGGTATCTAAAAGGATGGGACTTCGAACTCTTCCGTTGCTGCTAGTTTGTGTCAACGTGATGAAATGTTAGCTATTTTAGACACCAATTTGTTACAAGCTCAGGAGAGAATGAAAGCTACAGCAGACTAAGGTCGCTGAGAAGTTCCATTTGCCTTTGGTGATTGGGTATATGTGCGACTTCGACCCTACAGTCAATTATCTTTACGCTTGCAGCGTCACACAAAGCTCAATAGAAGGTTTTTTGGCCCCTTCCAGATTGTCCAAAGAGTTGGTGAAGTCGTTTACAAGTTGGAACTTCCCCCATCTTCCAAAATCCATCCTGTATTTCACATCTTCGTGCTTCATAAATGTTTGGCCTCTCATTCTCATCAGATTACTCCACTTGAGCTTTTGGATCAATCATCTTCTTTGGTTCTCCCTGAAGATGTCATCCAAACCAGGACCATTTCGAGAGGTGGTCACGAAGTTCATCAATGCCTTATCAAGTGGACGGGTCTTCAATTGACATATGCTTCTTGGGAGGATACTCATACATTCCTGCAACGAATTCCAGGTCAGAACCTTGGTGACAAGGTTCGTCTCCACGGGGGTGGCATTGTAACAAACCTAGAAAACAAGTCAGAGGCTCCTAGGCAAAGTACCAGGTATAGGAAATGGCCCAAGCACCTGGACCAATATGTGGTCCCAAATCCCAAAATAATTTCCTCTCTGCATGCTATTAGAAGAAAGGACAAAAAGCACCCTTGCACCAAAAGGCATAAATAGACCAAGAGCCAGCTAGACTAGACTATGGAAGAACTTGCTCTTTATTTTTCTTAGTAAATTTATAGATCTGGAACCTCCCTTTTCTACCTTTTCCTTTGTTTTCCTCTGTAATTTACCACTTTCCCTGAAAGCTTGAGAGATATTCCATTGTACTTTCTCAATTTGGTTGAATATCAGTGTCCATTCCCTACATTATCAGTACCAGGACCAGCTTCTTAAGGCGGCTTGCCATCATATGTACTGTTTAGCCAAATGTATATCTTGTCAGCTCTGTGTAATACAATGCTCATAGTTAGGATCTTAAAAGTTGTCTCTCGCTTCTGGTCTACCTGCTTAACAGAAACTGGTTGTCATTTTCCCCTCATAAATTTTGCTGAACAAGATCATCTTTTACTTGGCTGGGTTTTTAACCAATCAGATCCAAAATATCAACTGTATGAATTTAAGGCGCAGTTATTTTAGATGTATCCATCCCTTTAACAACTTAGTTGATTCTAATTAGACTCTTATCTTGGAGAATATACTATGTGATTTGCTGTTGAGAGGACATTAATTGTGTTTTCTCCCATCAGGTGTTAGAAAATCCAGGTCCAGTTAACGGAGGGTTTGCTCCAATCTACGGTGCTGCGGGGAAGATGCCAGATAGAGTTATGGTTCAAGATCTATTGGTCGAATTTATGGACAGTTCGTGCTAGTCATTTCTGAGTCTTGGTGCATAATTACTGCTGAATAGAAAAAAATGCACTATTGATTGAATATTGGCTTTTCTGCATATGGTGAATACGAGCAGAATTTTTAACAAATGAACACAATTGATTCTTTTGTAATTGCTGAATGCATGCTAAGATATCATTGGTGGAAGTCCAATTAGTACTCTCTCTCTCTCTTCATAGTTTTTCTTCTTTTTTAATTCCATCTTACTTTTTCAGATAATCTGACAAGTAAAGGCCGTATAGAATGTTATTACTAATTGTATAATTATTGTATAAAATATATTTCTGTATAACATGTGTACATAAATTGTATTATTGTTGTGTAAAAATATATCTATCATGATTGTAGATGTATAGAAAATGTATCATTATTTTATTAAATGTATATGCTTTTTATATATTTCAACTGAACTAACACATTATCATTTGTATGTTTTAAATAGGCAGTCTTAAATGTATGGATATGAAGTGTGTATGGTGTATATCAAAAGTCTACTAATATATCTATATCTATATCTATATATATATATATATAGGCGTGAATGATTATATTGTGTTGATTTTTTTATTTTTTTTATTATCTCCACCATATTGGGAAAATTGAAAAAGGCTACGTAATTATATTTGATTGTTAAATGAAAGAGAGCATAATTTTTTATTTATTTTCAAAAATGGAGCAGCAAAAAAAAAAAAAGCAGCGAAAAGAAAGAAGAAGGCCGAAATGGCTATAAATTTGCAAATCCAAATTCTTGGCCCTTTGATTGGAATTGTTTTGGTCGAATGATCATTTTTGTACTTACCCTATTTTAAAAGATGTATAGTTTTGAATGATAACTGGTTTTCAAGTATTTTTTTTAACATTTAAAGGAGAATGATGTAAACATGTGACTCACGCCGGGAAATTTAACCAAATTAGGTCTTAGAGCGGATATATCATTTTTTTAAAAAGTGGTGCATATAAATTTTCATTGTGTAGCACTATATATATCCTTATCGTCTAACCAAAGATGCATATTTGCTCTTTTCGTTTACATACTAAATTAAAACAAAATAAAATTCTGATTTTTTAATTTCAAAAATGTCACATGGCTTTAAGAAATTACTCTCTCCGTTTCATTTTAACTGGCCATGTTACTAATGTATTACTAATAAATACTGTCCCAAATTACTTGTCCACTTACTAATCAAGATAAAATTAATTAATTTTTTATTTATTTTATCCCTACAATTAATATTCTTTGGAAGCCTAAACAAATTTATAAGTTTCAAAAATTTCTTTTTCAAGGAGTTCATTAATTACTTGTATTTTACTTTCACTAATTTCAAGGAGTACTAGTATAAGAACTATTTAAGAGTACGAGTACATACATGATGACGTCCAAATCCACCTCTTACTTAAGAGAAAGTGTACATGATTATTACAATATAATTTATCCAACTATGTGTTAGGATCGATCTCACAGAAAATAGAATTAAGGATTTGACCCAAATAGTGTAAAATTCACTACTTGATTGCATTCATGATAACCAAAGGAGGGAGGGGGTTTGGGGAGGGGAGAGGGGTTATAGGTAAGTAAATTTATCTTGTATTTTGAGTGATCACAATTGAAATCAAAAGTTTGTATCAATAAGAGAGAAATCAGGGACATGCTTAGATGGTTCTATCTATAGTGATTGGGACATTCGATTCACTTCACAATAGATATTTGTTATGGGTAAGATTGGTTTTAGTTATGCTTATGATTTCTTAATCCACACACATTTACCTTGAGTTTTCTCAAACCTCAAAATATGTTCACTTTTTACCAACCAACAAATTTTCAAGTAAATTATTCTATTTCTAGCAACAATTATTAAATGAAAATAACTCAAGTCCTTGCTATTGATTTTTTCTCCCAACTCCTATCCTCTTTCCAAGCAAGACAAGAATTGAAGATTTCACTAGTGTTCGCAATCATCAATTTTCATTAAAACATGAAGAAATCACTAAATTCATAATCAATAATCAATAATAGAAGCAAATCAACAATACTTATTCACTAAATTTGACCCATCATCACACACCCCTAGATTGGGGTTTAGCTACTCATAATTAAAGAAAAAAAAATTATACCATCAGGTTCTTCTTATAAGCTAGCCATAAATGAAAGTTTAATTAAAAAATCTCAAACATTGTTCAACAGTGGTGAAAATTCTTCCTCAAAGATGTAAGACTAAAGTATTATTCAAATTCTCTATGAAAAACTCTCTCAAAACTGAAAAGAAGACCCGTACAACAACTGCAAATTTATATTTTAACGTTCTCAAATCAGTCAAAAAATTTAGACAAAAATGCTCCCGCGATAGTAGTATGCTACCGCACATCCACATCACATGGTGGTGTCCGGTAGGCACATGGAAGGCACAAACTATACTCAGCTTCAGTTCATTAGTTTCGCATGTACGGAAGCATGTGCGGTCGCACACGGGCTTGTGCTCTCCACACACCCAATTCTCGTCCAGTGTTTAACTTCTTTTGTTTCCCTCCTTGTGCGCTCCGCACAGGGGTTGAGCGGCCAACACACCATTTCAACTCAATTGTTTTCTTTCTTTACTCTTTTGTTTGATTGTCGTCCTCGTTTCTTGACCTCTTTTGATTTCAAATCCCAACTTATCATCTTATCTCTTCAATACCTGCACATATACAGATTATCACATAAAAATTACTTAAAAACATGAGAATGAAGGCAATAATTTGTGCTAAGAACTCAATAAGTTGGTGCAATATCAATTTATTAATACACATATCGATCCAAATTTTCACTTGAGAAATGTTTTCAAAATTTTTAGTTTGAAAATTTTTTGGAAGAAAAAATAAGTTCAATGACTGTAGTACTGTACGTCTTAAAATTCATACATAGCAAGTGTGAAGTAATATGAATTTGAAAATATTTCAATGATAGTCTATTCATATGTCCTATGATATTCCATTAATGTGAGCATATTTTTTTATATGATCTTGATATCCATCAATATGAATAAAGGTAAACTAGTAAAATTAATTATCTTATTTATTATTTTTTAAGTATCGTATAAAGTGAAAAATGACAAATTAAAATGGGACGGAGAGAGTACCTTAGAACCACATGACATTTTTGAAATTAAAAAAAAGTTAATTTTTTTTAGTTAAGTAAATATAGGCCTATTAATGAAAAGAGTAAATATACACCATTTATTAGATAACAAGATATATATGTATTACTTTTTTAACAAGGGTTATATTCTCTCTAATCTACAAAGTTAAGGGATATATCTGCTCCTTTTCCTAAAAATAAATATCATACCTTGAATTTGTGTCAATTCAGGAGATGTTAATAAAGTATATTCATCATAGGAACATTTTACGATGTAAGGTGCCCTTCGATAGGTGATTTGTAAACACATTTTTAGCGATCGTTGGTTAGTTTTAATTGTTGAGATTAGCGGTCACTTTTAGGAGATATAAATTGAATATAATTAAATTTTTTGTAGCTTAAGTTTAGAAGTTTATCTTATTATAAGTAGTTGTTAAATTTCTTACCTAGAATAGTAAATTCATGTAGTTGTATATATATAGGACTAATGGTAATGAAAAAAAAACGCTTTTTCCTTCTCCAAATTCTCTCGTTTATTCATGGTATCATAGACAATTTTTTTTCTTAAATCTTGAGTATTGAATCTTGATTTTTTTTGCTAACATGAGTGAAAAAGATGATGTTGAAAAAGGCTCAATATTGATAACAATTACAAACACTTGCGGTAAAATCTTAAATATTTTTGCGTCGATTTTTTATAGTGCATGAATTATTAATTTCGATATTGCAGATCACATGACATGTAATTCTAGAAAGACTGCACATCTTAGACTCTCTTCACAAAAAAAATCGTTTCTAGTGTCAATGGTAACGAGTTTCCAATTACTGGAGAAACATCTTTACCTTTTTTAATACTTTAGATCTAGACTATATTTTATTTGTCCATCTTTGAACCATAATATTTTATCTGTTTCTCAGATAACTAAGGGCTTGTGTTGTGTTGTCAGTTTTTGGCCTGACTTTTGTGTTGGTAGGGATTTTCAATGTTTTTTCTTCTTCAAAAATTAGCAAAAATCATCATTGCCTCGTAGGGATCTTCAAATAAAGCAGGCGATTGATTGCCATCCTCTTGGAAGAATGACACTTTCGAAATAAAAATAAATACAATACTTATAACATTTAAAAGAGTTTAATTTAAGACATATTCATCAGTATTTAATAGCTGAATTAGGCTCGTTCGAAAAGAGTTAAAAGTGTAATATTTTGACATTTAATAATTCATATAATTTCGAGTAAAAACAATAAAAAAGTTTCAATTTGTTATGATGAAACCTTTCTCAAAATAAATAAATAAAGCATGTACCTTACAAAATTTTATTTATCATTTCACACCACTATAGACTCATGTTATATATTATCACCAAACTTTCGAGTTTTAAAAGATAACTACTTCTTCCTTTATACATAATTACCAAACAAAATGTAAATTTAGTATATTACAAGACTTGAACTTACACACCCTAAAAAAGAGTTAAACAAGTTACAAAATTTAAGTTATAAGCCACAGTCTTAGATCAAACAAGCCTCCAAAATTATATCTATATATATGTAACACATTGATCATGTACAGTCCCAAAATTACTGCAATATATATATACAAATATGATCTTCTTAAAAGCTCCAAAAAGTGTACTTCAAATGACCATCTTCAATTATTCTCCCGAACGTCACATACGATAAAAAATAACTATCACTAAGCATAAAGCTTAGTGGTGTATAAACTTTGGACTTGAAGCTATTAGATTTCTCCAATTCCCTTCTAAATTATTGGCTGCTCAAATGTAACATATATGAAAACATCAAGTAAACAAGTATATTTCAAGTATCAAAGTCGGCATTCAAAGGTTAAGTGTCAAGAAAGCTCATCATAGAACTATGTCACGAGATATAAAATAATAAATTTCATCTAATATGTATGTCATGCAATCACACCAAGCATAATCAACTATCAAGAAGGACCAAAGTCCTGTATCAAGTAGGGCCAAAACCCAATAATCAAGAGAATCAAGAATCATGTTAAAAATGACTTTCTAGTTCGTACTTAAATGAATAATTTTCATAATTAAGATGAACCACAAATTCAAAGTCAAGATGAAAAAAGATTATAATCAAGAGGCATGACGATACATCAATAAAGTTACTGCTACAAGAAGGACAAAGTTCCAGCAAGAATGCAAGATGATCAAGCAATCCGTACAAGTGGGTGAATTAGCAAATATCTTGCAAGAATTGAGGATTATCAATACAATGATATAATGTGAAGCTTCAAAATAAAAATTGAAATACTCCAGCAAGTAACGAGAGTAAAAATTTCAGAATAAACACAAACTTTGGATTTTTAGCACATAAACAATCCTACCACAACTTGAAGAGTTCAAATCGTAGATCAACAAATGCGTCAACCTCCTCAAATAATTTTTTTTAGCTTGTACAAGAGTATAAATAACTTGAATAGATAATTAAATACTCATTTAATATTCAGTGATTTCAGCAGGTGAAAATGAATAAGATAAACATCAAAAGTGAGCCTAGTTTGTACATATCACACCAAATTCTCAAAACAGTAAATCTGGAGCCTAACTGCCTTGTATTGTGATTCAGTTTTGAATAGGTAAGAGGTAAAACTAGACTTTATAGTCCTTACAAATATTGTAGGTTCATGTCTTAGAGTTGCAAAGAGTCCAGAATCATCACAAAATATGTTTCTTACAAATTGATACACTCAAAATACTAACAGCAGTACATATAAGGTTTATAAATCAGAAAAACTGGGTAGGACTTGTCTTGTATTGCATCCCCTTTTTCGAGTCCATAACAAAAAAATCAGATTAGACATCCAAATAAAAGTTATAGATATATGTGTTATCTTTTCAGAACATATTCATTCATTTAAAATAATTTTTGACACAATAAGATATTCTAAAATTACTAACAGCTATACAATTTTAAAAATGAATTTTGCACACTTATCACAAGGAAGAGTGTTCCTTGAGTTTCAGCCAAAATAAACAAGGTATGTTGGTTGATTAGCTAGGATAATTTGATGAGAAGAGTGTATAGAGGTTTTTAAGATGGAGTAAATAAAGTATTGAGAGAAGATGTAATATTTTATACACAAACTTGATATATATCCTAGAATAAACAATGAAAAAGGTGGTTGTCCAAAAATAAAGTTGGCTGACTCAAATGTTAAATATCTCTTCTAGCTTAATATTATTTATAAGATAAATATAATTATAGTAGTTTACATAAATACCCCAAGATAATATCTTAAAATACCGTCACAATTCAAGTTAAGTGAATTCTCTAACATTGCAAAATTAGAGTTTAGAAAGCGTGAAGTAGAAGGTGTTCTTATTATCAAGAAATGGTCTATTGAATTTCGAATATAAGTTTAAATATTTGAGGGTGTTACAACTCTCTCTTCCTTCAAAAAATTTTGTCTCAAAATTTACCTGACACTAATCTCAAAATAATGTGGATATTAGGTTCTATGTCCGTCTTTCGCTCCTAGGTGACTTCTTTGCCATAATAATTTTCCAAAAGTACATTCACTAAGGGAATTCTCTTGTTTCTAAGTTGTTTTACTTCGCGTTAAGATCTGGATATGTTCTTCTTCATATGTTAAGTCAGGATTAACCTCAATGAATTCAACAGGGAGAACATAATACAGATGTGAGCGATATCTTCTAAGCATATCAACATGAAAGATATTGTGTATCTTTTCTAACTCAGGTGGAAAAGCTAATTTATAAGCAACTGGGCCAACTCTCTCAAGTACTTTATATGGTCCAATAAATTAGGGCTAAGTTTTTATTTTTGGCAAAATTTCATAATCTTATTCCATAGAGAAACCTCTAAAAATACCTTATCGCCAACTTAGTGCTTAATTTCACGCCTCTTAAGATCAACATAAGACTTTTGTCTATCTGAATAATTTTTAGACGATCCTTGATTGTTTTTACCATGTCTTTCATTTGTTGCACAATCTCAGGACCAACAAGTTTCTTTTCACCAACTTCACTCCAACAAAGAGGATTTTGATATTTCCTTCCATATAAAGCTTCATAAGGAGGTATGCCAATACTTGATTGGTAGTTATTACTGTAAGAAAGTTTTATCAAAGCCAAGTGTTTTCCCAACTACCCTCAAACTCAATAATACAGGATCGAAGCATATCTTCTAAAACTTTTATTACCCTTTTGGACTGGCCATCTGTCTGGGTATGGAAAAAAGTAATAAAGTTCAATCTAGTACCCAAAGCTTCTTGCAAGCTTGCCCAAAATCTAGATGTAAACTTCGAGCTCGGTTAGATACAATATAAGAGGGAATTCCATGTAGTCTCACAATCTCATTGATGTACAATTCTGCTAAACACTTGTAATGAACCTCTAGGTTATTTTCTCTATATTTGTGCTTTTTCAGTGTTTGGAGATTTTCCACGGTGGCTAAAGGTCATTTATGACTTAGCAGGACTGACAGTTTGGTTCTCGAACAACTTATTTGTGCTTTAAGCCTACTTTCCTATTTTGAAACTCTTAAAGCAGAAAGAGTTAACTTTGGTCAATATTTAAAGAAGACGGGCTCGGATAGAAATTCCATCAATGCTGTTAGCTCGGGAATATTGATTTTGAGCTAGTGGGACCTTTGGCTTGGATTTTGAGGCTTCTGAACTCATTTTGGGCACTTGGATAACTTTTAGGCAAAATTGGGAAAATGTGGACTTCATTCAACATTACATAAAGATGACCTCCATTGGTTATTTCGATGATTCTGTTGTGTTTGAAATACTATTTTTAGTTGGATAGCATGTCTTGTTTGTGTTCATGGGGATCCCCAGGGTGTGATCAGAGACTTTTTGAGTTGAGTTTTATTGCTGGTGTAGCTGGTACTGGTATGGGCATACTTGCGGTGCTTTGGGCCGCACCTGTGGAGCAGGATGACATCAGAAGGACATCGCCCCTATGGTGCTTTGTTCGCTCCTGCAGAGCCGCCCCTACGACGTGTGTGCCACACCTGCAGAGACAGAGGTTTCTGTTGACCTCTGCTCCTGTGGTGGTTTGGCCGTTGCTGTGGCGCCGTGCTTGCGATGAATTTTTGCAGGTGCGGTGATTGTTGTGACTTCAAATGTTTTCTTCTTCATTCCCCTTAGTTTTCCAAGCATTTCCTCCATAGAAGTAAGCTCAGTTAAGAAGGATTTTCACCAGCTCTTACCAATTTCTTGTGCTTTTGAGGTAATTCTCTTCCCCTCATCGTTGTAGTTCTTATTCTAACATAAATACCATGTTTTATTCCGTAATTTTGGGTCTTAATTGCATGATTATCTCTTGATTAAAGTGTTACATTTTGGACCTTTTGAGGTTCGGATTCCCCTCTATTTTCGCGCAAAGTTGGGGCATGCACCCTGCTTTTCATTGAGAGCATATTTATGTAATTCATTTTCCTTCTCGTTAAGCTGGCTCTAAGGGTCATTTTTGGACCCAATTTCTGGC
Organism: Jaltomata sinuosa; assembly: GCA_003996215.1. NCBI lineage: Eukaryota > Viridiplantae > Streptophyta > Magnoliopsida > Solanales > Solanaceae > Jaltomata > Jaltomata sinuosa. Next base: position 34,730 of record QJPP01004022.1, on the reverse strand, counting down.
CTGAATTTTTGTATAGCAATGTGAGTGTTATTTTTCTCGTTTTGACCCCTAGATTATGTTTATGATAGCGTGACAACATTCTGAGGCTATCTGGAAGGGGAAGACACACGACTGATGATTCGTGCTTGCGGTTAGGCCTTGAGGTAGGTTACAATTAATTCCTTCTTTTAGATCTGACTTATCCAGATTTTATATTTTATAAGTTACTTGAATGTTAGGGTAAATTTTAGGTTAGAACTAGTCTTAAATCCCATTTCTGTATATTTGGCCATTTACAGGACTGTAGAGTAGAATTACTATATTTATCCTTAGTTTAGGGTGCTGTAGTCTCACTTTGTTAAGCCTAGAATTTTTAGTTTACGTTTTGAGGAGGTTTTAAGGTAGAGTAGGTGTTTTTGTTCATTTTCGTATTATAGTTCTATTTTCCATTTATGTTTACTATTGCTGTGTAACTATGGGCCCGAGGCCATAGCTCAGACTGGACGGAGTTCTAGGTCAGTTATCTTGTTTGGAGGGTGTTTTGCCTTACTTGATAGACACTTATATGTTTGGATTCTCTGTGTTGATACGCATATTCTCATACATGCATCTACATGGCTAGTGGTACAGTATTTTGAGAAAATATGAGTTTTTGACCGAAAATTGGGATTTTCTACTTCTACTATGGTTTCAGTTTCCAGAAAGATATTTCATGGGTTTTTACACTATTTTTGGGAAAGAAAGAAAAGTACCACTTTTATACTCGATCTAAGGGATATTTTTGGACCTTTTCTCCATTTACTTTCTATTGATGAGTTCGAGGTAGATTTTGGGTGGTCCAAGGAGCACATATCTGAGTTTTATTTTTATTGCATATGTTGGTGAGCCCTAGGACGACCTACGAGATGATTCAGGGAGCCTACAGGGCGACCAATGAATTACATTTTGAGGTTTTTACTTTACAACATTGGCCACATTTGCATCATATCATCTCATGGTGCATTGCATCCTATTGTATGTACTTGAGTGACTTATTGCTGTTATTATTATTATCTTCACTATTAGTTGAGATTATGCCTCTTTTTAATTAATAGCTAGATTTAGGTGGATCCCGATAGCTAGCTTACTTTCCTGTATCTTATATTATATATTATATTTCTAAGCTCAGTCGATCTATGATGCCTACTGAGTATCCTGTGTTTTGGTACTCGTACTATATTTTTGTATCTTTTACTTATGCAGTACCTAGTATGAGCCAACCTCAGTGATTATTTTTCCATTCGAGGCCAGCTGCTGCTCGGATCATGGTGAGCTCCCAGCGCCCAGAGACTTTACTGCTTTTATTCTATCCATACTGTCTATATTTTGTATTTTTGTAGATAATAGTTTCTTGTATAGCGCTAATTCTTTACTTAGACGCTCTTGTACTGGTGAACCAGGTTCAGGGTTTGGTTCTTGTTTATGTATATATTTCATCTTTCTCAGTCTTTTTATAGTCATTTTTGTATATTTTGTACTGTTGGTATGTATCTATACTATTGGCCCATATCTTGTTATGTTTTCTTTTCTGCTTCCTTATATAAAGGCTTATTTATAGTATCATATTATTGGGTTGGCTTGCCTAGTGGGGTTTTTAGTATGCTTCATCATGGTCCGATTTTGGGTCGTGACAATGCTCAAGTGAGTAATCCATTCTGATTACCAAGAAGTGAGCACTCTTTGTTAGCCTATCCACTATAATCCAAATTGTGTCATGATTTCATTGAGTGCGAGGAAGTCCAGAAACAAAGTTCATAGTTATTATTTCCCATTGCCATTCTGGTATCGACAAGGGTTGTAGCAAACCAGCTGGTACTTGATGTTCAACCTTTATTTGTTGACAAACCAAATATTTGGAGATAAAATCTACAATGTCTTTCTTAATACCATTCCACTAATAGTGTTCTTTAATGGTTTGGTACACTTTTGTGCCTCCAGGATGCATTATATATGGTGAAGTATGTGCTTCGTTCAAAATTTCTCTCCTCAAAGTTTTATCACTAGGAACACATAACCTATTCTGATAAAATAGGACACCATCCTCCCTCAATGTAAATTCAAATTTTCCCCAATTTGAACTTCTTTGGTCAATTTTGCAAGCTTCTTATCTAATTTTTGTGTTTGTTTCACCTGTTAAAGTAATATTGGCTTGACTTTCAAATTAGCAACAACTGAGGCATCAAAATGAGTGCAAGACAAACATTCATGACTCTTAACTCAAGAAGAAAGGGCAAGGGACTTAAAGATAAACTTACAAAGGATCTACAACTTAAGGCAACTGCAACCACATTGGCTTTTCCCGGATGATAGTTAATTGTGCAGTCATAATCTTTGATGAGTTCAAGCCATATCTGTTATCTCAAGTTAAGCTCTTTTTGTGTACCCAAGTACTTCAAGATCTTGTGATCAGTAAATATATGACACTTTTCTCCGTACAAATAATGTCTCCAAATTTTCAAAGCAAACACTATAGCAGCAAGTTCAAGATCATGAGTAGGATAATTCAATTCATGTGGTTTCAATTTTTGAGAGTCATAAGAAACAACTTTTTCTTTTTGCATCTGAACACAATCGAGACCACGATGAGATGCATCACTATATATCACATTGTCACGCCCCGAGGCTACCCCTTAGATGTAACACGAGACCTGGGACTACAAGTGCCCCAAGCTAACCCTTGGTCATAGCATAACTCATGTATATCAATTAAGCATAGTGGAAGTATAATATGAATTAGATAACTCAATCCATAAGATAAAATCAAAAGAACGTGATTCGAAGAATACCCGAATACCGTCTATGTCTGAAAGCCTCTATACATGACATAAGGAGTTGCTAGGACAAGACCCTAGCTAACTCAAAGTACGAAAGTAAATAATCAAAACAAACTAGAGTTATAACTAGCCCTCGAACAATTAGAACTCACCAACACCGACTGGATACGGCCTGCGGTCACTAGCCACGTGCCAGAGGGAGGGAACCTGAATCTGCATCATCAAGAGGATGCAACACAAAATATGCGTCAGTACTATAGGATGTACCGAGTATGTGAGATATGCATAATCATGATAATACATACCTAAAACATGCTTAAAATGAGCTCTTTCAAAATAAGAGTAAGCATAAGAATTCATCGAGATTTAAGACATAAACATGAAGTAAAACCAAGTTTCAAAATAAAGTATCATGTAACTTCATAACTTGAAAATAATCATGTGGGTAGTTTCTCTTAACCGACATAAACCATGCTGAGCTACATGGAGTCCACTGTCATGCACCCACACTGAAAAAGGTTGTCCTAACCGGCCAAGGTTAGAACCATGTAATACCAGGATCCTTTCATAAGCCACAAAGGGCACCTATAGTAGCACGTAGTTCTAGGACTAAGGGTACTCTCACCCAGTCCAACTCGGTGCTAAATACTACTCCCAAAACATATATACATATAACATGAGGCTCACATACATGTGACATATCTAGATGTCAAAACTTGTTCATAATCCAGATCTTCATACTACTCACGCACCTTGGTTTATAAAATGATCCATGAGCATTGATGGCACATCGGGTATCTTGGCTTGCATAATAGTTCATAACTTGAAAACTTGCATGGCACTAGTTCAATTTCATAATAACATATACTTTCGTAAAACATAGGAACTAGGCATGCAGTTACTTGAAATTCCATGAAAAACATGCTATCAAATACCCAATTTTTCTTAAATTAATTCATGCATGTAGGATTCACCATAATTAGCCTTCAATTTGAATTAGGAGTTCATATGTCAAAACCTATGCAAAATCATGTAACTTAGTAGTAATTTCATAATAAAATCATGAGAAGGCAATTTATAGCAAAACCCCGTAAGAATTGGGTAAGAAAACCCATAAGAATTGGGTAAGAACCCTAATTTGAAAATTCATGAAATCAAAATAGAGATTAGGGGTTTTGGGCGCAAGGGTGAAAGGAACCCATTGCTGAATACCCACATACCTTGATTAAAGCTAACCCACTTGAAATTGAAAAGATTAGGAGACTTGGACTCGGAGCTTGAGACCTTGAGCTTGAGAGAGTTCTTTCCCTTTTTGGGAGGTGAATGAGGTAATGAGAAGGGACTTAGGCTAATAGGGTTAGAAATCATGCTAAGAATGGCCAAAACGCCCTCACTTAGGAGTTAAAAGAGTAGGTAATGACTAAAATACCCCTGGGAAATAATTAAGAAAAGTTGACAAAAGGGGTCGGCTTCAGGAATCACGGGTCGGTTCTACGAGTCATCATTTGAACCACGACTCGTGGTTCCTGGCCAATGATCAAGCTGCGAAAGGAAAACTACAGGTCAACAGGACGGACCCCTAGAGTGAATCACGAGTCATCAACCTGGCTCGTTGTTCCTGAAAGACTTGGCATGTCTCTGATCAGGTTCCACGAGTCAATAGGATGGTCCATAGTTCAAACTACGAGCCATAGACTGGACTCATGGTTCCTGGGGATTAGTAAGCCCTCAGGTTTGATACCACGAGTTGACAGGACGGGTCATAGAATGAACAATGGTTCGTAGAATGAACTACGGTCCGTAGAACCAACTCATGGTTCTCAGACCAGATTCTGAGCCTGGCAGACTTAAACCACAGATCCATTCCACGACCCATGGTTTGGACCCATCATCCCTGGGAACTTGAAATTTTCTGAGATTTCTTACGTTTAAAGCTGGATCAAGTTCTGGGGTGTTACAATATCTCCCCCTTGGGATCATTCATCCTCGAATGAGGACTAAGAAAGGGAAAATTGAAGAGAAAATAGCCCAACCAACAACATAACATGGAAATCAAGGAATAAACATGAAAACTGAACTCATCAACTTAAAACATGATTGAGTCAACTTCGAAAACATGAATGCATGATAGGATCATGAAAGCAACTGATGGAATAGGATCAGAGGAACATACTAAGGAGGGAACTATTACCTCTAGCTGGAATGAAATTGGAAGGAAAGAGATGAGGGTACTTGGCTTTCATGGCTGATTCCGCTTCCCAAGTAGCTCCTTAAACAAGCTGATTTCTCCAAAGAACTTTTACCGAAGCAACTTCTTTGTTCCTCAACCTCCGAATCTGACGATCAAGAATCTCCATGGGAACCTCCTCATAGGTGAGACTATCCTTCACACCTACATCCTCCAAAGGAACAATCAAGGTCGGATCACCAACACACTTCTTTAACAAGGAAACATGGAAAACCGGATGAACTGCTTCTAACTCTGTTGGAAAATCTAACTCATAAGTAACTCTACCAACTCTTCTCAGAATCCAATAAGGACCTACAAAATGGGGACTAAGATTTCCCTTTTTGCCAAATCTCATCACACCCTTCATGGGCAACACTTTCAGAAAAACCCAATCATCAACTTTAAATTCTAACTCTCTTCTCCTCACATCTGCATACGATTTCTGTTGACTCTGAGAGGTCTTCAACCTTTCCCAAATGAGCTGAACTTTCTCCGTAGTCTCATGAATCGAATTGGGACCAATCAAAGCTGCCTCACCTACCTCAAATCAACCAATAGGGGATCTACACCTCCAGCCATGAAGTGCCTCATAAGGAGCCATCTGGATGCTAGAGGTTGTTGTAGGCAAACTCGATAAGGGGTAAGTGATCATCCCAATTACCTTTAATATTGATCACACAAGCTCTCAACATGTCTTCCAAAGTCTGAATAGTACGTTTTGCCTGGCCATCTGTCTGAGGGTGAAAAGCTGTGCTAAGCATTACCTGAGTACCAAGACCTCTCTGAAACGATCTCCAAAATTGAGAAGTAAACTGAGTACCCCTATCTGAAATGATGGACAAAGGAACACCATGCAATTGAACTATCTCCCGGATGTAGAATCTGGCATAATCGTCTGCTGAATTCGTAGTCTTAATAGCAAAGAAATGGGATGACTTGGTCATCCAGTTGACAATCACCCAAATGGAATACTATTGCCTTCGAGTACGAGGCAAACCTGTAATAAAGTCCATATTGATCGCTTCCCACTTCCAAGTAGGAAGGTCAATATCCTAAATTGTGCCACCCGATCGCTGATGATCTACCTTCACTTGCTGACAGTTGGGACACTTAGCTACAAAACCGGCTATGTCCCTATTCATACCATTCTACCAATAGACTTCCCATAGATCACGGTACATCTTGGTGGAACCGGGGTGAATGGAATATCTGGAACTATGAGCCTCAGTCAAAATCTATTATCGCAACCCTCTATATCTAGCACACATAATCGACCCTGATAGCGAAGCACTCCATCTCCCCTTTGGAGAAAACCTCAACTCTTTGTTGATGGACTGCACCCTTTAGCAGAAGTAAAATAGGATCACTGTCTTGTTTTGCCTTCACTTCAGCTACCAAAGATGATTCAGAACCATTCTGAACAATAACACCACCTTCTGTCGAGTCCATAAGGCAAACTCTCAGCCGATCTAGCCTATGAATCTCTTTAAGCAATTCCTTCTTCCCGTCTTCCACTGAAGACACACTACCCATATACAATCTACTAAGTGCATCCGCCACAATATTGGCCTTACCCGGATGGTAAAGCACACTTATGTCATAATCCTTAAGAAGCTCGAGCTATCTTCTTTGATGAAGATTTAATTCCTTCTGAGTGAACACATAATGAAGACTCTTATGATCGGTGAACACATCCACGTGCACCTCGTACAAGTAATGTCTCCAAATCTTCAAAGTAAAGACGACGGCTGCTAACTCAAGATCATGAGTATGGTAGTTCTTCTCATGAGTCTTAAGCTGCCTCGAAGCATAAGCAATCACTTTACCATGCTCCATCAAAACACAACCCTAACCAATCCTCGAAGCATCACAATACACAACAAACTCATCTAGGCCCTCAGGTAGAGCCAACACTGGAGCTGTGGTCAATCTAGTCTTCAATTCCTGAAAGTTCTTCTCACACAAATCAGACCACTGAAATTTTACCTTTTTCTGAGTCAATCGAGTCAAAGGGGAAGCAATGGAAGAAAACCCTTCCACAAACCTTCTCTAGTAACAAATCAAACCCAAAAAGCTTCTAATATCAGACGGGGAAGTGGGTCTAGGCCAGTTCTTTACTGCCTCTATCTTTTGAGAACCCACTCAAGTACCATCCCTAGTTACAATATGACCTAGAAAAGCAACACACTGCATCCAAATCTCACACTTGCTAAACTTAGCAAATAACTGTCGGTCCTTGAGAGTTTGCAACACAACTCTCAAATGGTCCACATGCTCCTCCTCACTCTGAGAGTAGATAAGGATATCATCAATGAAAACAATCACAAACATATCCAAATACTGCTTGAACACACGGTTCATCAGATCCATAAAAGCTGTAGGAGCATTCGTTAGACCAAAAGACATCACAATAAATTCATAATGACCATACCGAGTCCTGAAGGATGTCTTTGGAAGATCATAGTCTCTAACACGAAGCTGATGATAACCAGATCTAAGGTCGATTTTGGAGAAGAAACTAGCACCCTAAAGCTGATCGAACAAGTCATCAATCCTAGGAATGGGATACTTATTCTTAATTGTGATCTTGTTCAACTTACGGTAGTTAATACACATTCTGAGGGAACCATCTTTATTTCGCACGAATAAGACTGGAGTACCCTATGGGGAAATGCTAGGCCTAATGAAACCCTTATCAAGAAGATCCTTCAACTGATCCCTTAACTCTTTAAGTTCTGCGTGGGCCATTCTATAGGAAGGAATAGAGATGGGATTCGTATCTGGAAGAAGATCTATCCCAAAGTTGATTTCCCGCTGGGGAGGGACTCCGGGCAAATCCTTGGGAAACACTTCTGGGAACTCATTCACAACAGGAACAGACTGAAGGGATGGGGTTCCGGACTCCGTGTCAATAACTCAAACTATATGATAAACACAACCTTTAGAAATCATCTTCCTAGCCTTAAGATAAGATATGAAACAACCTTTTGAAGTAAGGAGGACTACCTTGCCATTCTAAGACGGGTTCATTTGGAAACTTGAAACTGACCACCCGAGTACGACAATCAACCAAAGCATAACACGCATGCAACCAATCCATACCAAGAATAACATCAAAATCAGTCATCTCCAACTCTACTAAATCCACTGAAGTGACCCTATGAAGGACTGAGATAGGGCATTTTCATTAGATTCTCTTGGCTAGGACTGACTCACCAACAAGAGTAGAAACACAAAAGGTTCTAAAAGCAATTCAGGACATCAAATTTGCATGCTACATAAGGGGTCAGAAAAGATAAGGAGGCATCGGGGTCCAACAAAGAATACACATCGAAAGAGAAGACTTCCAATATACCACTAACAACATCTGGGGAACCCTCCTGGTCCTGACGAGAGGACATAGTATAAAGGCAGTTCTGGCACTGACCACCAAAACTAGAAGCTGTGCCCTGCTGGGCTAGTTGACCTCCTAGGGCTGCTAGAGCAGATTGGGACCTACCACCTCCCTGCCTCTTCTTAGCCGAAGGGAATTATCTAATCATATATCCAGCCTGTCCGCACGTAAAGCATGCTTCCGTGCTTGCATGACACTTTCCTGGGTGATTCTTCCCATACTTGCTGCAAATAAGATGGGATGGTCCTCTAGCAACACTCTCTTGAGACTGTGAATAAGACCCAGATCCTCTACTAGTCTGATCATGATGGGGCCTCAGGGCCAGGGTAGGAGCAGTAGCTATAGAATGGACGGGTCCTAATGACTTTTTTTTGAAATAAGGAGCGGTGCCTGCCACCTGACCTCTGATGGCCAAAACCTGAATTCTCGGACCTAACTCTCTTGTTCTCTCTAGCCATCTCCCTAAGCTTATCCCCCTCGATCTGGTGAGCATGAGTCATGAGTCTGGAGATGATCATATCACTCAACAGCATAACATACCTGCACTCCTTCTTCACCATATCTGAAACCCCATAGATAAACTTACTCATTTGGTCATGCGGGTTCGCTACCATAGAAGGGGTATACCTCGATAACTGAGTGAACTTCAAACTATACTCTTGGACTGGTATCAACCCCTATCTCAAGTTCACAAACTCCCCAGTCTTTGCTTGCCTCAACTCTCGGGGAAAGAATCGGCCAAGGAAGGATCTCTTGAAACACTCCCAAGTAATAGGGACCACGTCCCTAGCTCTAGGTTCCTTCCATTGCGTGAACCAGATATGGGCTACATCCTTGAGTTGATAGGATGCGAGCTCCACACAATCAAAATCACCCACTTGCATAACATCAAAGATTTTCTTCACTTCATTAATAAGGCTAAGTGGGTCCTCACTTACCTTCGAACCCCAAAACTCAGGTGGGTTCATTTGGACAAAATCAGGAACTCGGGCTGCTACCCCAACTTGAGGGTGGATTGGGATAGGAGCCGGCTGGTTGGCCTGAGCGGCCAAGGTTTGGGCTAGAAAATGGATGGCATTCCTGAATTCCTCATTCGTGACCTCGGGGGACAGAACTGGAGGAGCAGCATTCTGAGTGGCTCGGTGAGGCATAGCATGTCGAGGCATGATCTGAAACATACAAGGAAAGTATTAGAGGTATATTAGAGTTAAACTCTAACACATGATGTGATCATGAAAGAAGTGGAGTTTTTCTAAGACATCTCATAGCTTCCCTTTCATAAGTGTGGCGCGCTTCACACCCATGAGAGAGATTCTAATCGATGCAGCTTTTAGACATCCTTGGACTCTTGAACCTGAGACTTTGATGCTAAGTTTGTCACACCCCGAGGCTATCCCCTAGACGTAACACAGGACCTGGGACCACAAGTGCCCCAAGCTAACCCTTGGTCATAGCATAACTCAGGTATATCAATTAAGCATAGCGGAAGCATAATACGAATTAGATAACTCAATCCGTAAGATAAAATCAAAAGAACTTGATTCGAAGAAGACCCGAATATCGTCTATGTCTGAAAGCCTCTATACATGACATAAGGAGTTGCTAGGATAAGACCCTAGCTAACTCAAAGTACGAAAGTAAATAATCAAAACAAACTAGAGTCATAACTAGACCTCGAACAATGAGGACTTACCAACACTGACTGGATACGGGCTGTGGTCACTAGCTACGTGCCGGAGGGAGGGAACCTGAATCTGCATCATCAAGAGGATGCATCACAAAATATGCATCAGTACTATAAGATGTACCGAGTAAGTGAGACATGCATAATCATGATTATTCATACTTAAAACATGCTTAAAATGAGCTCTTTCGAAATAAGAGATAGCATAAGAATTCATCGAGATTTAAGACATAAACATGAAGTTAAACCAAGTTTCAAAATAAAGTATCATGTAACTTCATAACTTGAAAATAATCATGTGGAGAGTTTCTCTTAACCGACATAAACCATGCTGAGCTACATGGAGTCCAGTGTCATGCACCCACACTGAAAAAGGTTAGAACTATGTCATACTAGGATCCTATCATAAGCCACAGAGGGCACCTATGGTGGCACGTAGTTCTGGGACTGAGGGTACTCTCACCCGGTCCAACTCGATGCTAAATACTACTCCCAAAACATATATACATATAACATGAGGCTCACATACATGTGACATATCTAGATGTCGAAACTTGTTCATAACCCGGATTTTCATACTACTCACGAACCTTGGTTTAGAAAATGATTCATGGGCATTGATGGCACATCGGGTGTCTTGTCTTGCATAATAGTTCATAAATTGAAAACTTGCATGGCACTAGTTCAATTTCATAATAACATATACTTTCGTAAAACATAGAAACTAGGCATGCACTTGCTTGAAATTCCATGAAAAATATGCTATCAAATACCCAATTTTTCTTAAATCAATTCGTGCATGTAGGATTCACCATAATTAGCTTTCAATTGAAATTAGGAGTTCATATGTCAAAACCCATGCAAAATCATGTAACTTAGTAGAAATTTCATAATAAAATCATGAGAAGGCAATTTATAGCAAAATCTATAAGAATTAGGTAAGAACTCTAATTTGAAAGTTCATGAAATCAAAATAGCTATTAGGGGTTTTGGGCACAAGGGTGAAAGAAACCCATTGCTGAATACCCACATACCTTGATTGAAGCTAACCCACTTGAAATTGAAAAGATTAGGAGACTTGGACTTGGAGCTTGAGACCTTGAGCTTGAGAGAGTTCTTTTCCTTTTTGGGAGGTGAATGAGGCAATGAGAAGGGACTTAGGCTAATAGGGTTAGAAATCATGCTAAGAATGGACAAAATGACATCACTTAGGAGTTAAAAGAGTGGATAATAACTAAAATACCCCTGGGAAATAATTAAGAAAAGCTGACAAAAGGAGTCGGCTTCAGGAATCACGGGTTGGTTCTATGGATCATCATTTGAACCACGACTCGTGGTTCCCACTCGTGGTTCCTGGCCAATGATAAAGCTGCGGAAGGCAAACTACGGGTCAGCAGGACGGACACGTAGAGTGAATTACAAGTCGTCAACCTGGCTCATCATTCCTGAAGGACTTGGCATGTCTTTGATCAGGTTCCACGAGTCAATAGGATGGTACGTAGTTTAAACTATGAGTTGTAGACTGGACTCGTGGTTCCTAGGGATCAGTCAGCCCTCAGGTCTGATACTACGAGTTGACAGGATGGGCCGTAGAATGAACTACGGTCTGTAGATCCACCAACTCATGGTTCTCAGACCAGAGTCTGAGCTTGGCAGACTTAAACCACAGATCCATTCCATAACTCATGATTTGGACCCATCATCCCTGGGAACTTGAAATTTATTAGATTTCTTAAGTTTAAAGCTGGATCAAGTTCCGAGGTGTTACACACATACTCTTTCCCTTCAGTTGGTTGAGTAACTATAGGAGCTTGTGTCAATAAGGATTTGATAGTTTCAAAACTCTCTTGGCATTTGTCATCCCAAGTAAACTTGACTTCCTTCTTCAAAAGATTAGTCAAAGGAGAAGCTATAATGGAGAAGCCTTCCACAAAACTTTTATAGTATTGTGCTAACCCCAAGAAATTTCTTATTTCTGTTGGACTTTTAGGTGGTCTTCATTCAACAATAGCTTGAATCTTACTGTTATCTACCTTCACACCTTCAACTGACACAACATGTCCTAGAAAAGCCACTTCACTAAGACAAAATTCACATTTAGAAAGCTTAGCATAAAGCTCTTTCTCCTTCAAAATTTGCAAAATAATGTGGAGATGTTTATCATGATCTTCACTATTCTTCAAATATATTAAACTATCATCCATAAATACAATCACAAATTAATCAAGATAAGGCTTAAATACTCGATTCATTAGATCCATGAATATCGCAGGAGCATTCGTTAACCCGAATGGCATCATAAAAAATTCATAATGATCATATCGAGTTCTAAAGGCAGTTTTGGGAACATCTTGATCTCTTACCCGCAGTTGGTAATACCCAGACCTCAAATCAATTTTTAAAAATAAATTAGCACCCTTTAGCTGGTCAAATAAATCATTAATCTTGGGCAGTGGATATCTCTTCTTAATTGTTATTTTGTTCAATTATCGATAGTCAATGAAAAGCCTAAGAATACCATCTTTATTCTTTACAAATAAGACATGTGCTACCCAAGGAGATACACTAGGATGGATGAAATCTTTCTCAAAAAGTTCTTGTAATTGAACTTTCAACTCCCTTAATTTTGCTGGAGCTATTCTATAGATAATGATAGAAATAGGAGTAGTTCTGGGAATAAGTGTAACAACCCTTATAGTGATTTTTGGATTTTCTTGCATTTCAACTATTTTACTCCTTCCTATAGTTGTACTTTGGCATTTGTAGTCTTTAGGAGTGGGTGGCATGATTCTCGAGGTATTTGATTGGTTTTTAAGAGAGTTTTTCATTTTGGAAGGCTTTAAAGTTGATATGATTGACTTTAGTCAACATTTGCAGTTTGGAGCATCGTATCAGAATTCTGTCAATTCTGTTAACTCTAAAATATCATTTTTAAACTAGTAGCACTATTGGTTCAGGTTTTGAGGCTTTCAGATATATTTTGGGTAGTTGGGAATATGGCCTAGTATTGACTTTAGTTAACATTCTTTGAAAACAACCTCCGTTGGTGAATACGATAATTCCATCAGGTCTAGAAGATATTTCATGATCAATTTTCATTATTAGTTTATGTTCATAGGGTTCTGGATGAGATTCGAGTGTCAAAAGCATATTTTTGAAAATTGCAGATTTTGTTAGTATCTGGTATGAGCGCGATCGCTCACTTATAGTGAGATAACGATGAAGAAAAATTCAACCAGCGTGATAGCACTGAGGTAGAATGATAGCGCAAGGCTCTAGAGTGCTATACACCATGATAGCGCTAAATGAGTTAGCCTCCTTTAGCGCCATCGCGTTGCTTTAGCCGATGGCGCTCAACGGGCTACAATAGCGTATATCAAATTTTTTCCTTCCATTTTGGTCACTTATTTCTTTTATTGTTGGACCTATGGAGATCCATTTTGGGTGATTTTGGTGCGTTTTCTTCATCTTGGAAAGGGATAAGTTCCCAAATCTTTGAATTTTGTTTTCTTCGCTATTTTACCTCGAATTTTTGGTTAATTCTAGATTAAGAGATTGAAATTGAAAGTCTTAACTTGCTCCATTTTCAACCAAACTTAAATTTGTGATCCTTAACCATTGGGTAACTTTTTATACTAGTTTCACACTTTTCTCAATGATTATTTTATGATTTTACCTTCGAATATTGGTTTTCCAACTTGAAAATTTGTGGTTTTCTTGGTAAAGTTAAGATATGCTAAATTGATGATTTTAAGCTTGATTCTTACCCCATTTTTGATAAAATTGTATATTTGAACTCCTTATGCTTTGGATAAATTGAATTTCTAATAAATTTCCAGTGTTTCCCTTTCAAGCTCGGGGTTGAATTTCGGGTTGGCCTTTTGAACCCGGTCTTGAACCTTAATATTATGGGTATTATTGAATTTGTGTTTATGCGTAGAACTTATTTTTAATATAGTGGTTGCGTTAGGAGGCTCTTCGTAAAGTGAAGTCTCACGTGTGACTTTGTAGAATTTGTAGTTCGGCTTTGAGGTAGGTTATGACTTAACTTTCTTCAGCTTTTGCTCGGGTGGGGACTTATTGTGTAAAGCATGCTATAGGTTGGGTGATTAGAAATTATCATAGCTTTCGAATTGAATCGTATTATTGTGATATTCGTGTGGGGGCTTGTATTGATCTTGTTAGTGAATTAGATAGAGGCTGATATCATTTTGGTGTTATAAAACATGGATTCTTGTGTTGATATTGAGGTTGTAGCCAATAGTGAGGATATGATAATGATCCTGATATTTCTGATATAGTGTTTACACCTGGTTCTTATTCGTTTTTGTGCTTGTGCTTATGCATATATCTCATGGTTCATGAAAACAGGAAATTATTTGGTTTTTTTAAAGAAAAGCCTTGAAAGGCTTTATTTACTATTTTTTATATATATTTATATACATCAAATTGGGAAAAGAACCAGCAACAAGACCGTGGGCAAAAGTCTGGCTTATTTACTATTCATATGTACACATATATATCATCATGAGAAATGATCCGGCAACAAAACCATTGGCAAAGATCCAACTTGTTTTATTTTGGTGCCTCGCGAGTCTCCCATGAGAGTATTTCTATAATCATTGGCCATTGCATACCATTGCATCTCATTGCATTGCACTATCATTTTTTCTTGAGGTTTTGATTGAGTTATACTGCTTCATTATTATTGTTGAACTACAGGAGCTTTTGCGTGCAGGGTTATTTTTATTTGATATAGTATCTACTTAGGCTCAATTGGTCTATGATGCCTACTGATTATAAGTGTACCGTACTCACCGCTTCTTTTCTACATCCTTTTAATGCAGATCCTAGTATGAGTGTTCAACGTGGACCTTGATTTGTGCGGGCTTTGCAAATTTGAAGCCTTGGTGAGCTCTCATTCTCAGAGACTTTCCTGGTTTTCTCTATCCTTTACTTCTATCTTTTTGCACTTCTTAGACAATTTGGATTTTTGGTATCTTGGACACTATATTAGAGTCACTCATGTACTTATAACCTTTGAGTTTCTGGGATAGCTTGTATTTTGCTTGGATCTATTTATCATAGTTTAGACTTTGTATTCATCATTTGTGTTGTTTTTCCCTTATTATTGTATTTATTACATTGTTTGTCTTGGGTTACCTACCATGGTTGAGTGGGGTAGGTGCCATCACAATCCTTTAGTTTTGAATCGTGATAAGTTGGTATCAGCGCACTAGGTTTACTAGTCTCATGAGTACAAGAGCAAGTGTCTAGTAGAGTCTCGCGGATCAGTAGGATTGACGTCCATATCTATCTTCGAGAGGATATGAGATTTTCTTTGGAAAATTCTAATCCTTGAATCCTTATCGTGTGACTTTTTCATTCCTTGATTTATAAATTATATTTCATTCTCTCACAGATGATGAGGACGCTATCTGGTGCTATTGAGGGTGATGGGCCAACACCCGCTCTTGGGGATCTAGCTAGGGGTTGAGGAAGGGTTCGCAATCATAACAGAGCATCTCCAGCTGGGGGACGTGCCAGGGTAGTATCCCTGGAGTAGGAGGTTGAGTTTGAGGATGTAACCCACCAGCTAGAGGGTGTGGAACCAGCCTAGGCCCCTCAGGGTTTTATTGCAACTCCCATGCTACAAGATACTATGATTTGAATCTTGAGTTATTTTGAGGGTATGTCTCAGATAGAAGCTTTACCTGTCACACCTGATGAATCACATACTAGAGATGGGGTTCAGCCTCCAGAGGGGGTATATGTTCAGGGTGTTCAGACTCCAGGGTCATAACCTGCTAATGCTATGGCTACTCGTATTAATTCTTTGCTGGTCAGACTTGTTGCTTCACTAATTGTGCCTAGGACAATAAAAACAGTGGTTGAGCAGAAGATATTTGATAGGTTTGTGAGATTGGGTCCTCCGAAGTTTAGTGGTGCACCTGAGGAGGATACTTATGAGTTTTTGGTTAGATGTCTTGAAAAGTTGCATAACCTTGGTTTGGTTGAGTCTCATATAGTGTAATACACTACTTTTTAGTTGGTTGGGGAAGCGAAGCAGTGGTGGAGGTCTTATCTTGGTTGTAGGCCAGCGAGGTCACCTCCTTTGACTTGGACACAATTTTTTGAGACTTTTTTTGAGAAGTATGTACCTCACAGTTTGAGGGAGAGGTTGAGAGATGAGCTTGATGCATTGGAGCAGGGTTCTATGTCTGTCACCGAGTATGAGGCTCATTTCCATGCCCTATCTAGGAATGCATTAATGATTATTTTGACAGAGAGAGAGCGAGTTAGGACGTTTGTGAAGGGATTGCCAACTTTTTTTCATCTGGCTACAGCACAGTTGGTGACTACTAAGGGCACTTTTATGCAGATAGTTGACCATTCTAGGAGGATTGATAGCATTCGTCCTGGATACAAGGAGGGTAACAACAAGAGGTTTTATAGACAGGGTGATTTTGATGGGTCTTCATCTCAAAGTAGAGATTTCTCAGGTAGAGGCCAGAATTATCAGCAGGGTAGACCAATTCACGCAATATTACAAGGTTCTGACAGTGGTCATATGAAATCTGGTACTTCAGGAGGTTAGGGTTCAGATCAGATAGTCAGAGGGTTTCATTCTGGGTATTCAGGCTGTAGTGGGCATTCTAGCTCATCCAAACCTCCCCATCAATCATTTTTAAATAGCATATGCTTTTATTGTGGAGAGTTGGCACATCTTGCTAGATAGTGTCATAGGCATGGGAAGGGTCGGCCTAGTAGAGTTCTCAGATGTAGACTTATTAGACACCAGTTCTAGAGGTTAGAGGAGGTGTACAGAGTGATAGGAGTGAACCTCGGGGTTCCAAGGGTGGTACCCTAGTAGCTCGTGGAGGTTCTCAGTCTGGAGGTGGACGTGGTCAGTGTTATGCATTCTCGAGTAGACCCAAGGTAGAGGCCTCTAATGAAGTTATTACAGGTATCGTTCTAGTTTTCCATTGGTCTGCTTTAGTATTATTTGACCTTGGATCTACTTATTTTTATGTATCCACATATTTTGCTTCGAGTTTTGACATGATGTGTGAGTCTCTTTCTATGTCTATTTGTATTTCTACCCTCGTAGGTGATTCTTTAGTGGTGGATTAGGTGTACCGATGTTGTGTTGTGACTCTTTTAAGTTATGATACCTGGATAGACTTGATTATCCTTGATATGGTTGTTTTTGATGTTATTTTGGGTATATATTGGCTCTCTCCACATTATGCTCTCATAGATTATTGAGCTAATACAGTTACTTTGGTGATACTGGGTATGCCAATGTTAGAGTGGAAGGGTACTCGGGGTTCGTATCCTAAGAGTGTTATTTCTTTCCTTATGCTCAACAGATGGTTGAGAAGGAGTGTCTTTCTTATTTGGCTTATGTGTATGATACTAGAGCTAACTCAACTTCTTTGGAGTTTCTAAGGGTGGTTAGAGAGTTTCAGGATGTGTTCCCTATGGACCTTCCAGGTATCCCTCCGGATAGGGACATTGATTTTTCTATTGATTTGTAGATGGTCACCAAGCCTATTTCCATCCCTTCTTATAGGATGGCTCTATCAAAATTAAAGGAATTGAAGGATCAACTTCATGACTTGTTGGGTAAAGGTTTCATAAGGCCTAGTGTTTTTCCTTGAGGTGCTATGGTGTTATTTGTAAAGAAAAAAGATGGGTCTATGCGCATGTGTATTGATTATTGACAGTTAAACAAGGTAACCATTAAGAATAAGTATCCTCTTCCGTGCATTGATGACTTGTTTGATCAGCTTCAGGGTGCTTTGGTATTTTTGAAGATTGACTTAAGATCTGGTTACCACCAGTTGAGGATTAGGGCTTCGGATATCCCTATGATAACTTTTAGAACCCAGTATGTCCATTATGAGTTTTTAGTGATGTCCTTTGGTTTGACTAATGCCCCGATAGTATTTATGGAGTTGATGAATGGGGTGTTTCGACCGTATTTTGATGCCTTTGTGATTGTATTTATTGATGACATCTTAGTGTATTCTAAAAATAAGGCAGATCATGTAAAGCATGTGAGGATTGTACTATAGAGATTGAGAGATAAGAAGTTGTATGCTAAGTTCTCAAAGTGTGAGTTTTAGCTTAGTTCTGTGGCATTTTTGGGGCATATTGTGTCTAAAGATGGTATTATGGTCGATCTGTCCAAGATTGAGGCAGTTTGAGATTGGACTAGGCCTACGTCACCTACTGAGATTAGGAGTTTTGTTGGGTTGGCTGGTTACTACAAACAATTTATGTCGGGCTTTTCTTCTATTGCAACTACTTCCACCAAGTTGACCCAAAAGAATGTTGTTTTTCAGTGGTCCGATGAGTATGAAGAGAGCTTTCAAAAGCTCAAGAATTTGTTGACTTTAGCACCTATCTTGACCTTACCTGTGGAAGGTGAGGGTCTCATCATGTATTGTGATGCTTTGAGAGTTGGACTGGGTGGTGTCTTGATACATAACAGAAAGGTGATAGCATATGCTTCTAGGCAATTGAAGATTTGAGAGAAAAACTACCCCACTCATGACTTAGAGTTGATGGCGGTAATGGCTTTTTTGAAGTTGTGGTAGCATTATTTGTATGGATTTCATTGTAAGGTGTTCATCAATTAACATAGACTTCAGTATATCTTAAACCAGAAGGATTTGAATTTGAGACAACGCAGATGGTTGGAGTTGTTGAAAGACTATGATATGACTTTTCTCTATCACCCGGGCAAGGCCAATGTAGTGTCAGATTCCTTGAGTAGAAAGGCGGTTAGTATGGGTAGTCTTGCTATGTTGGTGGCTGAGGAGCGACCTTTGGCCATGGATGTTTAGATTTTATCTAATAACTTTGGTAGACTTGATATTTCTTTGCCTGGTAGGGTGCTTGCTTGTATTGAGGCATGGTCTTTATTATGGGATCAGATTAAGGACAAGCAGTTTAAGGATGGGAAGTTGTACATAATTTGGGATAAGGTGTTGAGTGGTGAAGCTAAGGAAGCGATTCTTGATCCAAAGGGTGTTTTGAGGATCAAGTGCCAGATTTGTGTTCTAAGAGTGGGTGACTTGACCAGATTGATCATGGAAGAGGTTCACTATTTGAGGTATTCTATACATCCGTGGGCAGCCAAAATGTATCATGACTTGAAGAAGAACTATTGGTGGTGTAGAATGAAAAGGGACATTGTGGAGTTTGTGGATAAGTGTTTGAATTATCAGCAGGTGAAATACGAGCATCAGAGACCAGGTGGAATGACTCAGAGGATGCTGAGCAGAAACGGGAGCGTATCACTATGGATTTCGTGATTGGGTTGCCTTAGACCTTGGGGAAGTTTGACTCTATTTGGGTGATTATGGATAGATTGACCAAATCAGCCCATTTTGTTTTAGTAAAGGTGACCTACAATGTGGAGAAATTGGCAAAGATCTACATTCAAGAGATAGTTTGGTTGCATGGTGTACCTATTTTCATTATTTCAGATAGGGGTACTCAATTCACATCTCACTTTTGGAGTTCTATGCAGTACGAGTTGGGTACTCAGTTAAAGATGAGCACAACCTTTCATCCCCAAATGAATGGTCAGTCGGAATGGACTATTCAAGTTTTGGAGGATATGCTTCGGGCTTGTGTAATCAATTTTGACGGTCATCAGGATCATTTCTTGCCTTTGGTGGAGTTTGCCTATAACAACAACTATCATTCCAACATTTAGATGGCACAATTTGAGGTTTTTTATAGGAGAAAGTGTAGATCTCTGGTGGGCTGGTTTAATTCCTTTGAGGTTAGGACTTGGGGTACAAATTTATTGCGAGATTCTATGGATAAGGTAAAGTTGATTCAGTATGGGCTCTTAACAGCCTAGAGTAGGCAAAAAATCTATGCTGATAGAAGGGTTTGTGATCTTGAGTTCATGGTTGGTGAGAAGGTTTTGTTGAAAATATCCCCCATGAAGGGTGTGATGAGGTTTGGGAAGAAGGGAAAGCTTAGTTCGAGGTTTATTGGCCCTTTTGAGATTCTTCAGCGCATTAGGGAAGTAGCTTATGAGTTAGCCTTACCTCCGAGTCTTTCGGCTGTTCACCCTATTTTCCATGTTTTGATATTGAAAATGTACCATTCTGATGGTTCTCATGTGATTAGTTGATCTTCAGTGGATTTGGACCAGAATCTGACTTTTGAGAAAGAGCCTATAACTATCTTGGATAGGCAGACTAGGAAGTTGAGATCCAGGGAGATAGCATCAGTAAAGGTTTAGTGGAAGCATCATCTGGTCAAGGAGGCCACTTGGGAGATAGAGTTGGACATGTAGAGCATATATATTTCCAGCTTTCGGCAGTTCAGGTACCTTTCTTGCCCTTTTGTTCGAGGACGAACGTGTGTTTTAGTGGTAGATAATGTAACAACCCTTATAGTAATTTTTGGATTTCCTTGCATTTTAACTATTTTGCCCCTCTCTGTAGTTATACTTTGGTACTTGTGGTCTGCAGGAGTGGGTGACATGGTCCCCGAGGTGTTTGATTGGTTTTTAAGAGAGTTTTTCATTTTGGACGACTTTAAAGTTGAAATGGTTGACTTTAGTCAATATTTGGGGTTCGGAGTGTCGTATCAGAATTTTGACAATTTTCTTACCTACAAAATGTCATGTTTAGGCTAGTAGCACTGTTAGTTTGGGTCCCAAGGCTTTTGGATGCATTTTGGGTAGTTGGTTGGAAAGTTGGAAATAGTTGGTTGAGAAGTTGGAAATATGGCCTAGTGTTGACTTTAGACAACATTCTTTGAAAACGACCTCCGTTGGTGAATCCGATGATTCTATCAGGTCCTAAAGGTATTTTATGATCAATTTGCATTATTGGCTTATGTTCATAGGGTTCCGAATGAGTTTCGGGTGTCAAAAGCAAGTTTTTGAAAATTGCAGATTTTGCTTGTATCTGGTATGAGCGTGATCGTTCCCTTGTAGCGTGATAGCGCTGAAGGAGAATTCGTCCAGCATAATAGTGATGAGGTAGCATGATAGCAGTGAGGCTCTAGGTAATCGCACTGAAGGAGTTGGCCTCCTTTAGTGCGATCGCACTCAACGTGCTACAGTAGCTTATATCAGATTTTTTCCTTCCATTTTGATCACTTCTTTATTCCATTGTTGGACCTATAGAGCTCCATTTTAGGTGATTTTTGGTGCATTTTCTTCATCTTGGTAAAGGGTAAGTTCCTAAATCTTTGAATTTTATTTTCTCCGCTATTTTACCTCAAATTTTGGGTTAATTTTAGATTAAGAGATTGAAATTGAAAGTCTTATCTTGCTCCATTTTTAACCAAACTTCACCTATGTGATCCTTAACCATTGGGTAAGCTTTTTATACTAGTTCCACACTTTTCTCAATGATTATTTTATGATTTCACCTTTGAATCTTGGTTTTCCAACTTGAAAATGTGGAATTTTCCTGGTAAAGTTAAGGTTCAGTAAATTGATAATTTTAAGCTTGATTCTTACCTTGTTTTTGATAAAATTGTATATTTGAACTCCTTATACTTTGGGTAAATTAATTTTTCCAATAAATTTTTGATTTTGCCTTTTCAGGCTCGAGGTTGAATTTTGAGTTGACCTTTTGGACCCGGTCTAGAACCTTAGCATTATAGGTATTGTTAAATTCGTGTTTATTCGTAGAACTCATTTTTAATAGAGTGGTTGCATTCAGAGGCTCTTCGTAAAGGGAAGGCTCTGGTGTGACTTTGTAGAATTTGCGATTCGGTTTCGAGGTATGTTATGGTTTAACTTTCTTCAGACTTTTCTTGGATGAGGAATTTTCGTGTAAAGCATGCTATGGGTTGGGTGATTTAATAATTAATATAGCTTTCAAATTGTATTGTATTATTGTGATGCCCATGCGGAGGCTTGTATTGATCTTGTTAGTGAATTAGATGGAGGCTGATATCATTTTGGTGATATGGAACATGGATTCAGGTGTTGATATTGAGGTTGTAGCCAATAGTGGGGATATGATAATGATCCTGAGATTTTTAATATGGTGTTTACACCTAGTTCTTATTCATTATCGTGCTCGTGCATATGCATACATTTCATGATTCATGAAAATAGGAAATGATTTGATTTTTTGAAAGAAATGCCTTGAAAGGCTTCTTTTACTATTTATATATATTTATATACATCGCCATGGGCAAAGATTCGACAACAAGACCGTGGGCAAAGATCTGACTTGTTTATTATTGATATATATATATATATATATATATATCGCCGTAGGCAAAGCTCCAACTTGTTTTATTTTGGGGCCTCGCAAGTCCCCCGTAAGAGTATTTCTATAATGATTGGCCATTGCATACAATTCCATCTCATTGCATTGCACTATCATTTTTTGTTGAGGTTTTGATTGAGTTATACTGCATAATTATTATTGTTGAACTACTGGGACTTTTCTGCATGTAGGGTTATTTCAGTATTCTTTATTCGATATAGTATCTTCTTAGGCTCAGTCGGCCTATGATGCCTACTGAGTACAAATGGACCTACTCACCCCTACTTTTCTGAATCCTCTTGATGCAGATCCTAGTACAAGTGTTCAACGTGGACCTTGATTCATGCGGGCTTTGTAGATTTGAAGCTTCGGTGAGCTCCCATTCTAGGAGACATTCCCCGCTTCCTCTATCCTTTACTTCTGTTTGTTCACATTTCTTATCCAGTTTGGATTTTTGGTATCTTGGACACTATATTAGAGTCGCTCATGTACTTATGACTTTTGAATTTCTAAGATAGTTCTTATTTCGTTTGGATCTATTTATTATAGTTGAAACTTTATATTCATCATTTGCTTTTTTCCCGTTATTATTGTATTTATTATGTTGTTTGTTTTGGATTACCTATCATGGTTGGGTGGAGTAGGTGCCATCACAACCTTTTAGTTTTGGGTCGTGACAATAAGCTCTATTAAAAAATCAACTTCTTTTTGACGAGGAAACTCAGAATGATTTTCAGGGAAAACATCAAGAAAATCACACACCATAGATATGTCCTTAAGTGTAGGACTCTCCAAATGTGTATCAACTATATGAGCAAGATAGGCATCACAACATTGACGAATCATCTTTCTTGTAAAGACCACTGAGATAATATTAGATGTTAATGATCTTTCACCTTGAACAATGATGTGTGAAAATATAGGGTCTTTAAAAGTCACACATTTTGACCTACAATCCATTATTGCATGGTATTATAAAGCCAATCCAACCCGACAATAACATCAAAGTTTTGGAAAGGCATGTTAATCAAATCAGTAGGGAATACTATATTTTGAATCATGAAGGGAAAACCTTGATAAATATGATTACAAAACAACCTGATAAGACAAAGGACTTTTGAGAAGCACATCATAGTTAAGTCTCATAGATTTCACATTTTCAAGAAAAACAACTGATGAGTAAATATAAGAGTGCATGAAACCAGGATCAAATAGTACAACAACACATAAGCAAAATAAGTGAAATTTACCAACAACCACGTTCGGTCCATCTTGGTCATCCCTCTTTCTCATGGCATAAGCTCGTCCATTAGCTCTCGACCCACTAGCTTGATTAGCTCCACTTGCACCCACTGCTTGCGTGTTTCAAGATCTTGCACCTCTATTGCCTTAAGGAGGATTAATAGCAGGTTTCTGGATTGAGCTTTCAATATACAAAGAAGGAGAAGGGTTAGGATTAGGATAATCCTTAACCTTATGATCCAATCCCCCACAATTAAAACATACACCAGATGCCCTCCTACAAGTCCATAGTGATTCTTTCCACATTATGCACATGTGGGTACAAGAGACCTACCTTGGCCATAGAAATATCTGATTTATTTTGCTTATGTTAAGATGACCTGTTAATACTACCAGCCTTGGAATCATCAAACCTTCCCCTTTTGGATGGACCTCCGTAATCTGATTTAGGCCTTCTGATTTTTTTTTTATTTCTACTCGCTTCGTTCTAACTCTTTCCCAAGTAAGGGCAACTGAAACTAGTTTGTAATTTTTTTCATGTTGTAGGATCGTCACATTCTTTTGGATAGAAACATTCAAACCATCTTCAAAGTGCTTGTACTTATCGTTCTCTTAATTAATAATACCTCCAGCATAGCGAGAATGCCTGAGAAACTTTTGTTACTACTGAACAATAGACATGCTCTGTTGCCTTAAGTTCAGAAACTCCTTTTTCTTTGCATCACAACAAGCAGATGGTACATACTTTATAAAAAAATCCTTAACAAAATCATCCCAAGTAAGAACTGGATATTTTGCTTTGGCATTTGGTACACTTACCCACCAGTCATAAGCATCTTTTTATAACAGTGAGATAACATACTTAAATTTGGTAGCATCTGAACACTCTAATTTCTCTAATATCCTCTACATGCGCTCAAGCCATTGTTCAGCATCAGTTGGATCAACAGTTCATTCAAATTCAACTTCATCCATTTTTCTCATTTTATCATAGTTCATTTTATTAGAGTCATGCATTGCTCCAGTCAAGTGATGAAAGAAATCAACCATCTATTAAAAATGAGGATTAATAATGGAGCACTATGACCTATATGAGGATGTGGCTCAACTCTTGCACCCTGATTGTTTCTAACTTCAGATCCACTAGTAAGAAGTTAATTATGATCATTATAATAGTCTCCAATCCCTTCTAGTAAGTGAGGTAGGGAACAAGAGTTACCTTAACCTTCAGGAGTGGCTTTCATAGGTCTATTAAAAGAAGAGGCCATAACTTAGTTTCTTCAAAAGGGAAGATCAAATTGCATTAGTGACATGTACATGATGCATATGCATAATACTATCAACGAAATATGTTATTCAAGTATGCAAGAAAATGATATTATCCAAGAAGTCTTAAAAAGAATAAATGTACTAACAAGTTACAAACAAAACTCCTAGAACCACAAACCTAAGGCTCTGATACCAATACTTGTAGCGACTCTCTTGGAAGGATGCCATTTTTGAAACCAAAAATAAATACAATACTTATAACATTTAAAAGAGCTTAATTTAAGATGTATCCATCATTATTTAAAAATGAAATTAGGATCATTCGAAAAGAGTTAAAGGTATAATATTTTGATATTTAATAATTCATATAATTTCGAGTAAAAATAATATAAGAGTTTCAATTTGTTATGGTGGAACCTTTCTCAAAAAATTAATAAAGCATGTACCTTATAAAATATCATTTGTCATTTTACACCACTATAGACTCATGTAATATATTATCACCAAACTTTCGGGTATCAAAAGATAACTAGTTCTTCCTTTATATATAATTACAAAATAAAATATAAATTTACTATATTACAAGACTCCAACATACACACCCTAATACATTCAAACAAGTTACAAAATTTAAGTTACAAGCCACAGTCTTAGATGAAACAAGCCTCCAATTTTTTTTATTATATATATATATATATATATGTGTGTGTGTGTGTGTGTGTGTGTGTCTGTGTGTAAGTAAGTAAGACATGGATCAGGTACAATCCCAAAATTACTACAAAATATATATGCCTATATGCAAGTGTGGTCTTCCTAAAATCTTCAAAAAGTCTACTTCAAATGGACATCTTTAATTATTCTCTCAAACGTCACCTACGATAGAAAACAACTATCGCTAAGCATAGAGCTTAGTGGTGTATAAACTTTAGGCTTGGAGCCATTAGATTTCTCCAATTCCCTTCTAAATTATTGGCTTCTCAAATGTAACATTTATGAAAACATCAAGTAAACAAGTATATTACAAGTATCAAATTCTGAATTCAAAGGTTCAAGTGTCAAGAAAGCTCATGGAACTATTTCACGAGATGTCAAATAATACCGTCACACCAAGCATAATCAAATATTAAGAAGGACCAAAGCTCTGTATTAAGTAGGGACAAAACACAATAATCAAGAGAATCAAGAACCATGTTAAAAATGTGTCACGACCTAAATTCACCGCGAGTGGCACCAACATTAAACCCCTGGTAGAGTCATGACCCAATTTCTCAGTCATGATAGTACCTACAACTCCCCAGTAGGCGAATCAATCCCTGTAGCCCAGAACGGTTGGTAATGGGCTACTATCTAACAGTTGAATGGAAGAAACGATATAATCAAGCGGAAGCAAAGGAAAAAGATGAAAGGATAGATAACATGAGTATATATACATATGCGAAAGCTAAACCAAACCCCAAAACCTGGTATCATAGTATAGAGCCGAAACTACATATAAGGAGTACGAAGCATCCAAAATAATATATACACAACTGTCGCCGAGTAGTAACAGAGTACATGATACAAAAGATAAACTAAAGCTAAGCTCCGGTCGCTAAGAGCTCACCCTCAGTCTGGATAGTCTAAGAGATCTCCAAGCATGAATCCCACGATCTAGCGGTGATGGCCCACACTAGGATCTGCACTAGAAGATGCAGAGTGTAGTATGAGCACCAATTGCAAAGTAATCGGTACCCAGTAGGTATCATAGGCCGACTGGGCATATATAAGATAAAAGAGCAGTAATAATCAGAAAATAAAGCAAGTAGTCACGGAAAATAATGAATAAGCACACGAAAGCTATCATGGAAGGAATCTAAACAAAATAATACACATGACTAGCTAACAGAATACACATCATAGGAAAAAGAAGGAACACGTACTCGGGATCCTTGCAATAACATGTATGTAGAGAAGGGTTTAGAAAGTAGGCGCTATACCGGTAACCTCAAGGAATAAAGAAGAAGAATAACGGTAATCATTCTTGAAAACAAGGTGCAATAGCAATATAAGCATGTTAATCTCAAGTCAAGAACTATCCACCGGAGGTCAAATACAACATTATCAAATCCAATGATGTAAGTAACCCTAATAGGGACAAATATCACGAGTTAATAAAATAAGTCTACCTACAGTCCCACGGGCGCCCATACACCCGAGGAAAACAAACAAAAGAAGACAAACCCTCCGACATCCCATACTACCGGAGCATACACTCAACAAACAATAAACAAGGGTAGAACCTCACACAAATGACATGATGAACTGGATGTGATAGTAGTAATGTATGTTACCTACTTCCAGCATCCTATAAGGCCCAGAAGATAGGATCCATGGAAGGTCACACCCGTATACCTCTACTACACCATATACCTTTCCTCCGGCACTCTCAACATGTAGCCCCTGGTCCGGAATGGTGAGGTCCATGGAGGCCCCCGACCAACATACTAGATGCCTCACAATCTCAAAAATCCCCAAGTAAAGCTACCCGGAGGGTATCCAGGTCTAAATTAGTATATCAAATGTTCTAGCGCATGGCTCCACCAAGCCTAGTATTATCATGGGAGCTGTAGTAAAACAAGTCTAGCCCTTGCCCCTACCGAGTCTAGTAATAGTAGAAACAGTGATAAAACATTCTTTTTTTTCTCTTACCCCAAGAAGATTCGTTAAAATAGTACCAACCTCTTTGCAATTATTTTTACCAAAAATGGACTCCCATACGGGCCATGCAGGTTTTTAGAAATCATCAGTAGAAGGCCCAAAGACAAAACCGCAATAAAATCAAGTAAAAAATTCTTTTTATGCATGATAAAGGCATGCTCAAACACAACAGTAGCCCAACGGGTCACAATCAATGTATCGGCCCTGCACAAGCTCCAATCATTCTACAACACAGATAGCCAGTTCTATATCAATTTAAATAACGATGCCCGGGACTCACAGACATTCCTAATATCCCACCAACTATGTTCCAGAGTCTAAATAAGGCCACACAGGACCACAAGGGTGAATAGAGAGAATAACACCAGTGCTACAAACATCGGAGGAAAAAAAGTAATCGAACATGAATAAAGAAGTCAAGGTCTGTGGTACCAACTAGTAAACCCAACACAAGGATGCCCATTAGCAAAATTTTATTCTATATATGCAAAGTCTAAAGAGTTTAAACCGTAACCTAATTGTCATCCGAGGACAAGCTGCTGGAACAACGACGCCCAAGCCCGAATTGCTCCGAGAAACCCCGAATGATGATCACACTATCACAAACATAAATAATATATCAAGATGGGTCTAACGACACCCATATCGCTATAATAATAGTTGAGTCAAAATTTGGGTCACCGACGGGCTCGTGGGCTCTGTAACCCAAAACCGGAAATGAAAAAGCGCACAACGATCACCACACTCCAAGGTGTGCATGCTCAGATTTTAGAGAGAATTTAGCCAAAGAATTGGCTCAAACCAGCCAGCCCACTATAAGAACAATTGAAGAATCAAATGAGCAAATTTAATGGAATAAAGTCAATAAAACTTACAAATAACGATGGGGGAATGATCAATGCTAAGAAATTTGCACCCCAACACCAAGAATCGAGTTAATACTGAGTTTGGATGAGTTTTAAGCTTACAACAATGAAGAATTCATATTTTTGGGTGAAGAAGACGAAGTTAAGAATATATATACTGCCCAGGGGTCCTTCATCGCGATCGCAAAGGGACCTCTCACATTCGCGAGGACCACGTTGGCTAGACCATTGCGATCGCGAGGACTAGCCACGCGGTTGCGAAGAACAAAGAGGGAGAAGCTTCATCGGGATCGCGATAGGCGATCACGCGATCGCGAAGAACAAGGGACCAGGTGCTTCCTCACGGTCGCGAAGGGAGAAGCTCGCGATCGCGATTATGGCCTGAGGCTTGCACCTGCAACAACAAAAATTTGCAACTTTTCCAAAACTCTATGGGGCATTCCGAGCACAATTGAAAACCGATATTCAAAACGTAATAATGCTAACAGAGTGGAAATGACATTCCTGACTCAACAAAAATGATGTAACTTCCATACAAGGTCATTTTCAAGAAGTGTTAACCCAAATCAACACTAACCAACACACAAACAAACACCCGAAATGAGACCGGCTCACCCGAAACCCAAACCAACCATCTTCCTAACCCAAACTCGACATTCCAGAGCTGATGGAATCATTGGATTTCGAATCCAACCTCCGATCATCGAAAGCTGACCAAAGTTACACTTTCAACTCTAAATGAACTGAAAATAGAGAAAGCAACACAAAACCCACACCAAAAGCTCTCAGGCCTCAACTAAAGGTCCAACTAGACCAAACTTAACGCTCCGGAGCTAACAGAACTGTCGGAGTTCAATTCTGAGCACGTTAGCTAATAATGTTGACTAAAGTCAATGATATTCTAAGTTAAAGCTCTAAAACAGGCAAACAGCCAAAACAACCAAATGAATTACAAGGGAACCAAACTATCTGTCCCAGCAAGCTATAGATGACTTAGGGCCGCTACATGAAAGCTCTAACATTACAATGAATGCGTAAATGCGAAGATGACCGGAAGGGTCATCACAACATCCACTAAAAAGACTTTTATCCTTGAAAGTCAAGAAGAAAAGAGTACCTGAAGGCTCAAACAACTGTGGATACTGAGCTCGCAACTCACCCTCGGTCTCCTAAGTAGCCTCCTCGACCGGATGATGCCTCCACTGAACTTTCACAATCAGAATCTCCCTAGATCTCAATCTCCTAATGTCTATGGCCAGAATAACTATCAGCTTCTCAACAAAGGATAAACTCTCATCTAATTGAACCAACTCGCAATGCAACATATGAGACTCATCTGGAACATACCAGCGCAATATCGAGACATGAAAAACTGGGTGCACAACTAAAAACCTCGGAGGAAAAACTAATATGTAGGCAACACTACCAACCCTCCAAAGAATCTCAAATAGCTCAATGAACCTGGGGCTAAGCTTGCCCCGCCGACCAAATCTCATCACGCCATTCATAGGCGATACTCGAAGGAATACCAAGTCACCAACACTAAACTCCAAGGCACAAAGTCTACGATCAACGTAGCTCTTCTACCTACTCTGGGCTGCTCTAAGTCTATCCTGAATCAAATGGACTTGGTTTAAGGAATCTCTAAGCAAATCTGTACTCTGCGGTCTGGACTCTAAACCATCAAACCAACCAATCAGCGATCTGCAACACCTACCATACAAAGCCTTGAAAGGTGCCATGCCGATGCTCTAAAGTTAAGAACACATGCTCGAAGCATGTCCTCCAGTACCTGAATAGTCCTCTCGGACTGGCCATCTGTCTGAGGGTTGAAAGCAGTACTAAACTGAACCTCTGTACCCAAATCTCACTGAATAGCCCTCCAGAACTGAGTGCCACGGTAAGAAATGATAGAAGCTGGGACCTCATAAAACTGAACAATCTCACAAAGGTAAATTTGAGCTAACCTCTCTGCACATAAGAAGTTTGAACCGACAAGAAATGTGCTGTCTTAGTCAGCCTATCAACAATCACCCAGATGGAATCAAAGCTCCCAGAAGTTTGAGGCAAACCAACTACGAAGTCCATAGTAATCCCTTCCCACTTCTACTCAGGAATGGGAAGTCACTGCATCAAACCACTTGGTCTCATGTGCTCGAACTTAACCTGCTGACAGTTTAAGCACCGAGATACAAACTCTGCTATGTCCTGCTTCATACCACTCTACTAGTAAAGCTACCTCAAATCTCTATACATCTTTGCTGTGCCAGGACGAAAAGAGTATCTAAAACAATGCACCTCACGAAGTATCATATGCATCAAATCCCTAACTCTCGGAATAGAAAAATGACTATCAAACCTCAAAATACCATCAGAACCCAAAGTATCCCAGCTGGACTCACCCTCAACTACCTGATCACGAAGGTCACACAAACTCTGATCCTCAAACTGTCAACTCTGAATCTGATCAACTAGAGTAGAACAAACCTCAATACTGACAAGAACTCTGATAGGATCTGACAAGTCAAGCCTAACAAAATGGTTAGCCAAGGACTGGATGTCCAAGGCCAACGATAGCTCAGAAACTAAAAGTGAAGCTAGGATACCCATTCTCATCGCCTTTTGACTCAAGGCATCCGCTACCATGTTTGCCTTGCTCAAATGATATAGAATAGTGAAATCATAGTCCTTCAGTAACTTTATCTATCTCCACTGCCTCGAGTTTAGCTCTCGCTGACTTGTAATGTACTGAAAACTATGATGGTTGATAAATATCTCACAATAAACCCTATATAAGTAGTGCCTCAAGATCTTGAGCATGAAAACTACCGCCGCCAACTCTAAGTCATGAGTGGGGTAGTTGTGCTTGTGAACCTTTAGATGCCTTGATGCATATTTTATCACTCGACCCTGCTGCATCAACACACAACTAAGACCAATCCTGGAAGCATCACAATACATGGAGAAACTCTGGCCCTCAACCGGCAAAGTCAAAACTTGAGCTGAAGTCAATAAGGCGTTAAGCCTCTAGAAGCTATCCTCGCACTGATCCGACCGCTGAAATGGAACATCCTTCCTAGTCAGCATAGTCATGGGTACTGCTATAGAAGAAAATCCCTGAATGAACCATCTGTAGTAACCCGCTAACCTGCAAACCTCAGTAGGAGTAGTAGGTATAGGCCAATCACAAACCACTAAAATCTTACCCAGGTCCACTGTAATCCCATCCTTAGACACCACGTGCCCTAAGAATTCAACTGACTCAAGCCAGAACTCGCACTTTCAGAACTTGGCATAAAGTCGATGATCTCTCAAAGTATGAAGTACAGTTCTCAAGTACTGCTCATGCTCGTCTCTACTCTGGAAGTATACCAGAATGTTATCTATGAAGACTATCACAAACATATCTTAGTACGGGCTAAGCACCCTATGCATCAAGTCCATGAAAGATGCGGGGGTATTAGTCAACTGAAAAGACATCACCAAGAACTCATAATGGCTATAACGTATCCTGAATGCTGTCTTAGGGATGTCCTCCGCCCTAATACTCAACTGGTGGTAGCCGGACCTCAAATCAATCTTCGAAAACATGGGCTGAACCCTAAAGTTGATCAAACAAGTCATCAATCCTCGGCATCAGATACCTATTCTTCACTGTCACTCTATTCAGCTGCCGATAATCAATACACATCTGCATCGACCCATCTTTCTTCTTTACGAACAGAATAGGAGCACCCCAAGGTGACACACTCGATCTAATAAACCCCTTATATAATAGATCCTGGAGTTTCTTCTTAAGCTCCCTTAACTCAGCAGGAGCCATACGGTAAGGAAAAATGGAAATGGGCCTGGTGCCTGGCTCTAACTCAATAGCAAAATCAATATCTCTCTCAAGTGGAAGGCCTGGCAGGTCAGTAGGAAACACATCTAGGAAGTCTCTAACCATATGAACAGACTCAGAATATGAAGGGTCAATACTAGCATCTCGAACATATGCTAGATAAGCTAAACACCCACGAGAAATCAACTTCCTATCTCAAAGACAAGAGATGATCCCAGACGGTGCGTGATTGATAGAACCATGCCACACAATTGGGGATACACCAGCACGACTATGGTAACGGTCTTGGCATAACAATTCAAAACTGCACGATGAGGGGATAACCAGTCCATGCCCAGTATAACATCAAAATCTAACATATCAAGTATCATAAAATCACCCCAAGTCTCCAAATCACCAACATATATCATGTAAGATCTCATAATTTGATCCACTACTAAAGAATCTCCTACTAGGGTCGAAACAGAAATATGCACAGATAATGGCTCACTAGACAACCCCAAACAAGGCACAAAGTAGGCAGATATATACAAAAAAGTAGATCTAGGATCAAACAAAGCCATAGCAGACTGACAGCACAAAAAAATCGTACCTGTAATCATAACATTCGAGGCCTCTTCCTCCAGTCTCCCAAGGACCGCATAGAACTGATGATGACCTCCACTTGCCCGACCGCCATCCCTACCACTTTCTCTACCACATATGGAACCACCTCTAGCCTGACCCCTCCTCTAACCAGTGGCTGAACTGCTCGCATAGGCTGAGCCGGCTAAGCTGCGGGCTGAACGTACCCCTCTGGGGACAATCTCTAGCAAAATGGTCAACGACACCACAATCATAGCAAGCTGAACCCCACTGGGGGAAATCCCTGGCGTAGTGACCACTAACACCACAATAATAAAGGACCATGATGGCCTACCCTATCAAGACAAACTAGCTAAATCGTGTGGCCACCCCGGCCTGATGCCCCAGAAGTAGTACCTCTCGAAGACTGCCCCTCCTTAAACTGAGAACTACCCGAAGTCTGAAGTGAAGCCTGAAATGGTCTACTAGTGTGACCCTGCTGCTTCTGTGGATGATGACCCCGACCCCACTGGCCCGAACCTCTACCACCCTGTCGATAACCACTAAAGCTACCCTGATAATGAGGCCTCTTATCTCTAGCCCCCTGATCATGTCGATGCAAGTCCTCCATAATATGGGCATAGTCTGCAATAGCTTGAAATGATCAGCCACTAGCAACTAATATCTCAACTGGCTGTTTCAGCTCTGTCCGCAACCCCCAAACAAATTTGTGAACCCTGTCTGGCTCAGTAGTAATAATCATAGCCGCAAATAGAGCAAGCTGATGGAAATGGGTCTCATACTCAGATAGTGACATGTGCCCCTGCATAAACCTAGTAAACTACTCCCGGTGATGCTCGTGATCACTTTGAGGCAAGAACTTGGCCATAAAGACCTCATAGAACTCAGACCAAGATAACGGAGGAGATGAAGACAGCCTGCAAGCAACCTGAGCCCTCCGTCATAACTTACCTGGGCCCTTCAGCTGATAAGTAGTATAACCAACTCCGTGAGTCTCCAACAAACCCAGGTGATGTAACATATCCTCATAAGTAGTAATGAGTTCATGTGGATCCTGTCCAGATATACCAATGAACCTCAGAGGTTCCAATCTTAGAAACCTACCCAACGCCTTATGCTCTATTTCTGTCATAACTGGGTAAGGAGTAAGAGGCTGTGCAACTGAAGGGACCGAAATAACCTCAGCATGGGGAGCTGCAGTAGGTTGCGCTCCTGAACACTGAGTACCCAGGGTTTCCCCCTGATCGGATGTCTATGCTACCCCAGAAGGCTGCCCCCCAATCATGCCCAAAAGCTGTAGAAGCAAACTCTAAACACCTGCAGACTGAGCTAGGGCTGATATAGAAGCTGGAATTGGAGCTGGTGGCACCTGGGCTATCCCCGAGCCCACACGCTGTTGCTCAGAAGCAAACTCTGGCTCATAATCATACTCGAGCTTGATATCAACTCTTGCAGCTCTAGCGGGTGCCACTTTTTGGGGACGTCCTCAATCCCTACCTCTACGACCTTCCTGGCCCCTAGCTGGTGTTGGAGGTGCTGGAGTCAGAGGCTCGTCTCTACCCGACGCCAATGATCTCATATGAACCATCTGCGGAAGAGTAAACGAGAACAAGTAAGATTTCCAGAAACTTTCAAGGATACTACGCACGAGATAGAAATAAGAAAAGTCCATTTTTACCTAAGATATCACTATAGCCTCCCAAAGATTGAGTACGGATGTCTCTGCCTCGATCCGCAGGACTCTACTAGACATTGGCTCCTATACTGATGTCACCGGTGAACCTAGAGATCTGATAACAAGCTGTCATGATCTAATTTCTTGATCATAATGGCACCTACAACCCCCCAGTAGGCGAACCAA